>JZLH01S0129581.1:19723-30341 GCA_001188425.1 Eucidaris tribuloides
CGCTCGCATGTGTGTGTAGATACATGTAATTAATGTGCGCGTGTTATTTTTTAGCAAATCGTTTTTACTACTAGTATTTACTGCCCGTCCACCCACTGCTTGTCAGGTGTTGTCACAACACTTGATAATGATTTACACAGGATTATGATCTGCCGTAGATATTGGTCGCGAACAATGTTGTTTCATTGCGACTGTACTGGTGAAAGTGGGTCTCATAGGTTGCACATATCTAATTACTCCAGAAATCGAGAAATATTTAATGTTAATTTAAATAGGAGGCAGCGACGTATGGATGGATTTTATTGAGTGTTAAAGGATATTTTGTGATATGCTTGAGTAGATCTTTATTGCGATTTTAACGAAAGAAATACATTGATTGTGTATAATGACGTGATCATGAATGTGGCTTTGAAACTATGTTTCGGAGGCACAAATCGCCATATGTTAAGGTTGTATTTGAGGTGAATACCCTTGAAAATCATCAACAATTCTGGTCAACACCATAATAGAATTGAGGATTTCCTCACACTGTCTTAAATTCAGTCTCTCCTTATCAATTTCTGTTTTTTAAGGAGATTTTTATAACACTACATGTATTTTCTACAGGGCCTCCTTTCATTCAGCTGTGTGCAACCTTCAAGGTTGCACGCGCGTAAATAACACAGAAATCCCGAAAATGTGCATCCGACCCAACCCAAAGAATAAGAAATGTTAATTTGAATGGGCGGCTGCCAAAAGGGGGTGGATTTGATTAAGTATTAAATAAAATTTTCTGATAGGGGTTGAGTACATCTTTATTGCTGTTACCGTGAGAGAAATTAATTGATTTGGGAGGAACTATTTTTTGTGCCCATGAACACGGCTTTGAAATTCAAGTACACAGGCGCAAATCACCGTGAAAATGCTAGGAATTTGCATAAGGGGAATTAATTCCCTTGAGAAAATGCTGGTCAACAATACATTTCCCGAAGGTCATGAATTGAGGAGTAATTGTTCAATCACTGAGTGTTGATTCCAATCTTCCCTAATTAATAGCTGATTTTTAATGAATTTTCAAAGTTGATGATTTTAACATTATTCTCTATGGGGCTTGATTTACCTGTGTGCGACCTCAATGGCGAAATAGAGTTAGTGTTGTGGACTACCGTTGATGGCGCTATGTATAAAATTATTTGTTCGCGAATTGAGTCTTGACCATTAAAAGGGACGGTCAGCGATAAGGGTGACGTTCGCTTCATAGCAGGGGACTGGTGTAGATCCCTTTTTCGGATGGAGGACGGTGATAAGAAATCGTTAGTTTTTAGCATGAAATATAAAAATTTCAATTGAAAACATTGTGTGTGTGTGTGTGTGTGTGTGTGTGTGTGTGTGTGTGTGTGTGTGTGTGTGTGTGTGTGTGTGTGTGTGTGTGTGTGTGTGTGTGTGTGTGTGTGTGTGTGTGTGTGTGTGTGTGTGTGTGTGTGTGTGTGTGTGTGTGTGTGTGTGTGTGTGTGTGTGTGTGTTACGCATTACTATTGTGCTTATTTTACCTTTAAAAACATTCTCTCATTACGTTTTCTTGTTAATTTGTCAAAATCATTGGGGTGGGAACGATATCATTGCCTCCCATACATAAAGGGGGGGGGGGACTTTTAATCCCACAACCCCGGGTCCCCAGTATCAACGTCTCTACTTCAGCGCGATACCTGGGAGTCTTGTAATAGCAGAATATGATTCCTAACATGAGTGATTATGATATTTAGAAATAATAAGTGTTTTGTTTTTGTTTTTAGAAGAGCTTTCACGCAGGTCATAATGAAAAATGATATTAGTATTTTTAAAAACTGATGATCAAATGAAAATAACACCCTCCCCCCCCCAACACACACACACAAGTTTATCAATGAAGACGATTTAAAATGTGAAACATACCTATATGTCATTACAAAGTTTTCAACAGTGTAATCAGTGTAAATTCTTCTTCTTCTTCTTTCGTTTTTTGGGGGGGGGGGGGTGGGGCGGTTCAGTCGCTGGGTTTGGGATTTTTTTGTAGAGCAGACAATAGTAAATAATGCTAGAAGATAGCAGAACTACAGATACGCCCTTTTATCAAGACTTTGTCCCCCTTTCACTCTGCTATTGATTCAGTCTAGATTTTAGCTTGCTTTCTTGTTTTTTTTTTTTACCCTAATCCCAAAGAAGTTGGGAAAACTAGACTAGGTGTTAGTCGAGACACGTAAATTAACTATTAAGAGAACATTGTTCTCTTTCAACTAGTCATTCATAATTAAGTGCATTAAAGATACGTACACACATGTGAGTCTGAACATATAGACTTGTCTTACTGTGCTAGCAGTTTTTTTCACTCTGATTTGGGGACTTGGATTCGGGCACAGATAGAGTAGTGTATGAGTTAGGCTTGTGTTGATAAGACTATTGCCGCTGATTTCACATTATCCTTGTTACAGAGTCAGGCAATGCAATATTTCATTTCCCCTCTTTCTTTATAACTTGTTTCCTTCCGGTTTGGTGTCAAGCCAAAAACAGAAAATAAATTACGTCTTAGTTTACATGCAGAAACAACACCACATTGAAACTTGGTCCTATTCTATATGGTAAAGACGTGATGTTCCTCAAACCGCTATTTATTAATTTCATGGTGAGGACAATAACACTTGTTCATGGAGCTTGTTCAAATGCAATCTGTTATGGCACAGATCAAGTATTATCGCCATGGTGATCCACATCCTCATCCCCATCGTCATCTTCACGACTACCACCACCACTTCCATTCTCCTTCTCCTCCTCTCCCTCCGACTCTTTCTTTTATTATCCCAAAATGAGAATTTTGTTTGATTGTTTTTCGTTAGTTAATAGGGTGGAAATAACTTTTGTTCGATTTTTGACTGTGTAGATATTATGTTAAAGACAACACTACTTTGATTTTGTGTGTATGTGTGTGTGTTCGTGTGTGTGTTCATGTGTGTTTGTGTGTTTGTGTGTGTGTGTGTGTGTGTGTGTCTGTGTGTGTGAGTCTCCATTTTCTTTGTATTTGCGTTCGTATGTGTATTTAACGTGCGTGTGTGTTGTATTTTTATAATTCGAGCAAATCGTATTTACTGCCGCCACCCACTGCTAAACTCTAAAACCTCAAATGTTAAATCAACATTTAAAAGGGCCGACCAGTGACCACACTTTTTTAAATGTTACATTTAACCTTTTAACCAGCTGTATAAATGTTGAATCCAGATAGATAAGTGGTCACTCCTCGGCCCTTTTAAATGTTAAAATAACATTTCAGTTTTTAGAGTGTATATAGTCAGGTGTTGACACGAAACATAATAATGATCTACACATCATTAATCTGTCATGCCGTCGATATTTGTCGCGAACAATGTTTTTTTTTATCGTGAGTGTATTAGTGTAAGTGCGTCCCAAAGTTTAAGGTGCAAACACCTAATTACTCTAGAAATCCAGACATTGTTTATGTTAATTTAAAGGCAAGGTTCACCCTGGCATCAAGTTGGTTTTAATAAAAGCAGAACAGTGAGAGAAAGATATTGTTAAAAGTTTGGCAAAAATCCACCGAAGAATAAAAGAGTTATGGAATGTTAAACTTTTAAATTTATGACGTCATATGCGAGCAGCTCCCCATATGTCATGTGATAGAAATTCCATAAAAGTGCCGTTTTCTCAGAAATTTGAAAATGAATTTACCTTTGCATTCAATATATTATCAGAAGCATTATTTCATACATGCTCCTATGAAAGAAAACCCATTCAATTATCATAAACCATTACAAAATTGCAATTTATGGAATTTATATTACATGACATGTGGGGAGCTGCTCGCATGTGACGTCACAAATTTAAAACTTTGAAACCTCATAACTCTCTTATTCTTTGGTGGATTTTCGCCAAACTTTCATTAACATGTTTCTTTCATTGTTCTCCTTTTGTTAAAACCAACTTGATGTCAGGGTGAACCTTGCCTTTAAATGGGAGGCAGCGACGTATGGGTGGATTTTATTGAGTGTTAAAAGATATTTTGTGATAAGCTTGAGTAAATCTTTATTGTCTTTTTAATGAAAGAAATGATTATAATATAATGACGTGATCATGAAAGTGGCTTTGAAACTATGATACGGAGGCACAAAACGCCATATGTTAACCCGTTGCCTCCGAGATGCTGAAAATCCCATAGAGTTAACACAGGGCACATCCGGTTCCCGTAGCCAACGGGTTAAGGTTATATTCGAGGTGAATACCCTTAAAAAAATGAGAAATACATAAAAACTCTGGTCAACACCATAACAGAATTTAAGAAGCCATTACACTATGTTGGTTTCAGTCTCTCATAATCAATTTCTGATTTTTAATTACCTTTTCAGAGAAGATATTTACAACACTACATGTATATGGGCTTCCTTCATTCAGCTGTATGAAACCTTCAATCAGTGTCAATAGCGAATTATAGTTAGTGTGGTAGACAACCGTTGATGGCGCTATGTATAGAAAGATTTCTTCGCCAATTCTGTCTGCGATATGAGGCTGATGTTCGCTCCGTAACAGGGGACCGGTGTCGATCCATTTTTTTTTTCGGATGGGGGGAGAGGATAAGAAAAACGTCATTTTTTTGGGCGCGCAATATAAAGCTTTGAAAATGGAAATTGTGTGTGTGTTACGTATTACTATTATGCCTAGTTTAATAGTTTCGTAGTACCTTTAAACACGTTCTCTCATTACGTTCCCTTGTTAATTTGTCCAAATCATTGAGGTGGGAACGATATTACAATTGCCCCCATACATTAATAGGGGGGGGGGGTGGGGCGACTTTTAATCCCACAACCCAGACCCCCAAGATCAACATCTCTACTTCAGCGCGATACACGGGAGTCTCGTAATAGCAAAATTTTTGATTTCTGTTTGAAACGAACATAAATGATTATGATATTTAGAGTGATGAGTGTTTTTTTTTCTTTTTAGAAGAGCTTTAACGCAGGTCATATTAATTAATGATAACTTTAGTAATAAAATGTTATGAATAAATGAAAACAACACCCTACCTTAAACATACAAGTCTATCAATGAAGACAGTTTACATTGTGAAACATATCCATACGTCATTAAAAAAAAAATATTCGTGTAATTTGTGTAATTCTTATTATTCCATTTTTTTTTTTTTTGGGGGGGGGGGGTGTTTTCTGTCGCCACGTTTGAGATTTTTCGAAGAGCAGACACTAGAAAATAATGCCAGAAGATACATGTAGCAGAACCACGAATACGCCCCTTTATAAAGAACTTGTTCCTCTTTAACACTGCTATTAATTCATTCTGGATTTTAGCTTGCTTTCTTGTTTTTAACCCTAATCCCAAAGAAGTTCGGAAACCTAGACTAGGTGTTAGTCTAGACACGTAGACTAACTATTCAGAGAACATTGTTCCCTTCCAGCTATTAGCTTCTTGGGTTTACGCCTTCTTCATTCTTCATTACTTATATCAATTATAGTATCGAATGTAAAAATTGTATATTTCAGCTTGTATTTGTTTATCTTTGTTAAATTGTTTTATGAATGAAGAAAATAAATGTAATTTCAATCAATCAATTAATCAATCCAAATTCATTAAACAGGTTAAAGAAACGTACACTGCGCGTGAGTCTTAACATTTAAACTTGTCTTTTACCCACTGTGCTAGCAGTTTTCTTCGCTCTGATTTGGGATTAGGATTCATGCATAGATAGAGTCGTGTATGAGTTAGGTTATAGTGTAGATAAGACCATTACCGCTGCTTACACATTATCCTTGTTACCTATTAATACACAGTCAGGCAATGCAATATTTTATTTCCCCCGTGTTTTCTAGTACTTGTTTCCTTCCGGTTTGGTGTCAAGCCAAAAACAGAAAAAAGATTATGTCTTAAATACAACACCACATTGAAACTTGGTCCTATTCTATGATAAAGACATGAAAGGCATGACTAACCCTAGTTCCTTAAACCGCCATTTCTTAATTTCTTGGTGAGGACAATAACACTTATTCATGAAGCTTGTTCAAATGCAATCTGTCATAGCACAGATCAAATATAATTGTCATGGTCATCCACATCCTCATCCCCATCGTCATCACCGTCATCTTCACGACTACCACCACCGCTACCATTCTCCTCCTCCTCCTTCTTCTATTTTTTTTATTTCTTCTTCTTCTTCTTCTTCTTCTTCTTCTTCTTCTTCGTTCTTCTTCTTCTCCTTTCTCCTCTCTTCTTCTGCTCTTCTTCTTCTTCTTCTTCTCTTCTTCTTCTTCTTCTTCTTCTTCTGCTCCTTCTTCTCTTTCTTCTTCTTCTCCTTCTTTCTTTCTTTCTTTCTTCTTCTTCTTCTTCTTCTTCTTCTTTTTCTTCTTCTTCGTTTCCGTCTGTCTTCCGTGACGACGAACGCGAACCCCACTAATTATTATTACTACTACTACCACTACTACTACTACTACTACTACTACTACTACTACTACTACTACCACTACTACCTACTACTACTACTACTACTACCACTACTACTACTACTACTACTACTACTATTACTACTACCACTACTACTACTACTACTACTACCACTACTACTACTACTACTACTACTACTACTACTACTACTACTACTACTACTACTACTACTACTACTACCTGTACTCTTCCTTCTTCTTTTCACCAGACTTGTACGTTTACAGTAATAAAACTACGAGCGGAATCTCCACATGCCTGTTGAATAATACATTCTTACATGGACATTTGGCAGGGGTTTTTATTATATTTTTATTTTTAATTTGATGGGTAATTTGGACTGGGTAAGGGCAATGAACATATGGCGGAAAATGTTTACGGAGAGTTCATGATAAAATGCATTTGAAATCTAAGGATTCCAGATTGCTTAAGAATAATCATATCATACTCATCTGATAATCATAACGTATAATGCCGAGCATTATACATTTTTCATTGGGGAAGGGAGTGTAGTATTTTTGTACTTTTTTGTATTCTTCTATTGTTATTGAGATGTCATATCATGGCTCCGATCTAGAACTCGATGGCTCATGTATACTTCATCACTGGCATGACTGGTGAAGATTTTTTGTAATTACTTCATTTGAAAAGGCCCACTATTAGTCTTTCTTACTCCGGAATAGATTTTTTTTTTTGATATATATATTCACGTGTATACTAATATCAATGTAAAAGGCATGTGAATTATTTTTTACATATCCTTGTACTTTTGCCAATAATTATACCAACAATAGCGTAGCTTTGGGATGGTTAAAGGAGTCATCTCGCATTCTTATGTTGTTTGGGAAAAATAAAATTACCAAACAGAAAAAGAAAGAATGAATGAATGAACGTATTGGAAAGAATACAAGCAAGAAAAATTATGCACTGTTTAATTACAGAGATTGGCCACAATTGTCAATTTTGTAAATCGATATTTTGGGGGGTTGAACCACAGCAGTAGTTGGTTTTTTTTTAGGGGGGGGGGTTAAGGGGGGGGAACGATTGTAAAACTCCTCTAGGGGTATCGGGAAAACGGGCTGTAGCCCTAAAACCATAAACAACTATCATGGTTTCTCGCTATCTGATAATCATCTTCGAATAGTAGTCAGTTACTTGGATCCCCATCTATGGGGTCGTGTCCATGCACCTACAAGCTAGGAGGCAACAATCGGTGTGAGAAAAGATGTTGGGATTTTCAGAATAAGCGAAAAAATAAAATGTTTCAGACACTTGTAAATCTGGCGGCAAATCTTTTAATTTTGTTTCCCGAGTTTGTTTAAATAACCATTCTTCAAAATCATGAAAAGGGAAAGAACATGCATCCACTGATATCTCCATTTAATAATACATGAAATATATCACTGGAGGAGAAGATCAGTTTACAGGAAATGTTTATGTTAGCGGAAATCTAAAGACACTTAGAATTGTTTTTTTAAGCCCAAGTGATAATTGTTCGCACTTTCCCACTTTATCCAATTTCGGCGTTTTATTTAGTAAACGAACAAAACCTAGAAGGTAGTGTTACATGCCAAAGATAACAATTGCATGTTTCCTTTCAGTGATTGGTTTCAGGTAGGTCCGGAATATAAATGATAAAGGGATACATTAATAAGTCACTATATTTAATGAATGGAAATGCAAAGTATTCTAAAAATCCTGCCACGTTGCAGCAATGTATAAAGGCAACGCTCATTTACAGCTTTGTGGCTAACCCTTTTAGTTCTTATAGGGTGATTTTTAGTACAGTAAATTCCATGCATTAGACTTTGCATGGGGAAGAATGGGTCGAGTACTGAAAATGTACAATTTTACTCGAATAAAGAATAGACCAATCTAATATTCTTACTAAAAATAAGATAATACTAATGAATAATTAAAATGTTATGGAGGGTTTTCCTCTTGAGTTTTGGAAGCCACAAACCATTCCATTATTCGAAAATATGTGCCGAAACCTTCGGATTTAGTTCTCACATGTATTAAAGAAAAGGAAGCATGTATTTCTAAGACTTATTCATCAGTAAAGCTCACGGTTAGACATGGTAATATGGGGAAAGGAGAACTTTCCAGTGATGTTGTACACGGCCTATAATATCAATAAACCATTTCTTTTCATTGCAAGTTTTAGTATTCACGTAAATTATAGTCTTACGTTTAATTATCTTAAATATTTGTGCAAATTATTCAAATTTAAATGAAAAAATAGCTAAAACATTGATTTACTGTTGTCGTTTAAGTACCTTTTCTCTCTGTTTCTTTAATTGTTAAGACTGTGACCGTGGGTACAGGCAAAGTAAACTATTTAGGGTCTTGATTGACGACATGAACGTCGTCTCATGCATTTTTACAATGTACAAATCATCATAATATCTGGAGGTTATTTCCCGAGTATTTCTATTTTGTATAAGTGAGAACCGTTTGGCACGTACTACATTAAAGGGCAAAAACTTGGGGCAAAAACTATTCTATAATCAAGTAAACTATGCAGGGATTCTACTGTGAAAATGTTGTAGTCAAAAGTTGAGTCATTTAAAAATAATGTCCATATTTATGCCTCGTAACAGACAAATTTGTATTGTAGCCTTCTGTTGGGATTAAATCTATCGTGCCCCGATAAAATTAAACTGCTGGCCTGTTCATGCTAGATTCTCCGTAAACAAACTCAAGACGAATCCTTCCAACCAGGAGATCCACTCCAGCTGGTGTACATTTGGTTTATCTTTCAACCAGTTTGATTCTAAAGGCATTTTTCTTTATTTCTCCCTATCATGTCACTGAGCTTTAAAGATCTGCTCAAATTAATACACATTAAGTCCATAGAGGTTGAAATGCTTTGGCATGTTAAGAGTTAAGAGGCGTAGGCGTATTAATACCGGATGTTGCTGGGTGGGGTGCGCGCTTTGAAATTGGGCAAATTTCCAACTTGTAAATGACGAAGTGACCATTGTTGGGATCTGCGCAGTGTAAGGGACAACCACTTAGTATGCAAATGAGGTCGAGATTTATGTATAAATACCACACATTCCCGCAGACAGATCACATTAAATTTGTTCTGAAGATTTGCTGCAAGCAACGCTGAACTCCATCAATATGTCTTCATTCATCGGAATTGCTGTTGTTCTACTATCTCTGTTTTGTGGTATGATTTAATTTACGTATATTTAATTTCTACGCATCAAGAATGGTTTGCTCGGTACAATTAATTACCGTGCACTCTGCAATCCAATTTTGCAATTACCAATTCGTTTTATTTCAGGACTTGTACCATTGAGCTATCCGCTCATTTACACTAATGTTATGCAGATGCCTATTTTAGTAATATATTGTCGTTATTACTTAGTTTAAAATTTTCTACGATCATAGTTGAGAATGCCTTTGAATTATATGTATTTCTCGTTCAAAATACCCAAGAGTTGGGACATTATATTTTTCCCTTGCCTATTGTTTTGTTGGGCCATGGAGAGTCCATGTATAACATATGGTGAATGTAAAAGGTTTGTCCACAGAGAAGGGTCAGTTCATCCTGATCCTACTATTTAGAACCACCCATCTCTGCGATGAAACAGTCATGTTGGTGATACAACAACACAGCGACGTTTCGTCCGATCATGCGGTTTGGGGTTGTAGCCATCTACAAAATGCACTGTCAATGTCAAATTTTAAAGGTAAGGAGATGATATGCGTACTGCATAATTCAGATTCAGATTCGTTTATTTCATTCATCATTAAAAACATACCAAAAAAAACATGTACAAGTATACAATACATACAATCAAAACTCTACACACGTACAAAACTTAAAACTAGACGTAGACGTACAAAAAGTAATGAGAATGAGGAGTTGGCTGAAAGAGCAGTAAAAAGCCTTATGAAATGCCAACCCCTAATACATGTATGTATTATATTAAATGTTAAAAAACAAACAACAACAACAATAAAAGGTGCCTGAAAAAAAGTAATATGACCTGTATATGAATAAATACATCACTGAGAATATTTTTGCAAAAGAATGGCTTTGTGTCTCCTTTTGAATGAATTTAAAGTTGGGCTATCTTTAACAGTACCAGATAAAGCATTCCATACTTTCGGACCCCTAAAATATATAGAATTC
>JZLH01S0129581.1:30668-61330 GCA_001188425.1 Eucidaris tribuloides
ACCAATGTCATCATTTTGAATATGTTTGTTTGTAAAAATCATACAGTTTGTCTTTTGGATATTCAAAACAAGTTTATTATCTTGCAACCAACAAGCGAGTTTAGATATTTCTTGATTGAATCTTACTGTTAACAAAATGTAGATCTTTACCTGACATGAACACTGGTATCGTCTGCAAAAAGAATAAATTTTAAGGTGTTAGAAACATTACAAACATCATTTATATAAATGAGAAACAATAATGGACCGAGTATAGATCCCTGCGTACTGCATAATGTGCAGAAGTGTTTCCAAGATTTTTTTGCTGGGTGTGTCATGATCATAATTCTTATTTTATTTTACCTGTTCGGAATAAAATAACAGTACGATGTAATGAAATGTCAATTATGGGTGGGTCGGGATCATATTGTTTGACTACATTGTCGCAATTAAATAAAAGCAAGATGTGAAAGGGCCCTCGAAAAAACCGTGTTTGGAAAATAAAAGTGGACCTTTTGGAAATGTTGGAGATAGGGGGGGCCATATCGCATACACCCATGATGTGTTCCCTTAAAGGCGGTGTATTTTTTAATAAGATACTGGCATGGACACTGTGAGGCTATCTTCTTCTTAGTATCCATTGCAGCCCAACACAAATTCAATGTGGAATAAACGATTTGCAAAACGATTATGTCGATGATTGTCTGAATTAACATATAGAGAACATACATAGAATTGACAGTACTAACGAAATCCTCGACTTTTAGGATGTAATCCTGAATATGCATGTTTCACAGAAATATTTCATTATTTCTGATAAATTGGAATAAGTATTTTTTTTCATATGTTTGCCGCATTTATTTACCTGATAAATTATTGTAGCGTCCAAGGCATTTAATCAATGTGGAGTCTTACAAATTAATATATTTTTTCATTGATTATTCCAGGGTCTTGTAATATCACATTTTAATAAATGAAGTGCGTAAGAGATTGTGCGATTCTGGTATGAGGTCAGTTTGGTCGCTTTGCCGCCACTAGTTTCACAAATGCACTATAGACTATCTCCATTATGGGTACATGTATGATATTCGATAGACGATTCATATTGTTAAATGCAATTATTCTGGAAAAGCGAGTTTTCGCCGAATTTAATTTTCGTGATATTTCTGCAAAATTCATTGTTATCAAACAATTTATTCTGTCTTTATGACTGCCAATGGTAACTATAATGCCGCTCATGCAGGTGTTTTCGCATTGCGTGCATAGCAATTACTATGAGTAAAAGCTTGACAAAGCTCCAATGACCAATATTACCATATCACAAAAAACATGACGTATCTCGAAACACCAGAATTTATTTTAGTGAACAGCCTTTTCTTCCCGACAGTAATTTATGGAACCGAGGAGAGACCTTGAAGTTGAACAAGTTGAACGGAAGTCCTAGGTTGGATGCTTTTGAGCTCTGGTGTCGGATGAAAGGCCTTCGCATCCCGTGCACATGATGGACACAGAACGTTTGAAACGAGGACTTGCTCGTAACCATTAACCCAATTACATCACTAACGGCATCGTTGTAAAGAAAACATTTAGTGCATATAAAGAAAATCATTTGAAGCATAAGATGAGGAATGAAGTTGGTATTGGAAGGAGTGCAGGATAAAACAGGGTGAAAGAAAAGAAGACGAAGAAAGCGAACAAGATGGATACGGAACATTACCGTCAGTACAGCAATCATAGCCAAAGTTTCACTCAAGATGGGGTCCCAAAAATTGATCACTTTTTGGAGAAGGGTTGCACGTGACGTCACCAAGGTTTGTCTGTTATATGAAGAGCACTGCTGGTGTTACTGTTGTTGATTGTTTGGTGTCTTTTCGTCCAAACAGTTTCCACCCGCTTGCATTTTTTATGTCATTATTTATATTTCCATTTTTTTTTTTTTTGGGGGGGGGGCATTTTTCACACTTGTCATTCTTTTTCTTCATGTTGTAGTGTAACTCTTTAAATGAAATTCTCATTTTTTATAGTTTCATATATATATAGATATATATATATATATATATATATATATATTAGTGTGATAGCCTATAATCGCTGTATTTATCGGCTTTACACTTATCTAATTCAATTGTGACATTTGCGGGGGAGACATATTCATCTTGTTCAGATTGGCATCGACGGAGCGAAATTGAAACAAAACTCTTTAATCGCGATGGATGGCGCAATTATTCTGAAGTTTATTGTACAAGTAAAGTAAGTAAGCTAATTTTGCTTAAATCCGCCTCTTTCCGGAGGTATAATAGGCCGTGCACCAGTATGAACAAGCAGGTTTCAGGTTGTGAAAGGTACATTCAAGCGTATATGTGTGTGGTTGTATAGGACGGATCTAAATGAATGCATGCTTGAATGTATATATATCCATATACATGCAGTGTAATTTTATGTTTATATTGCATATTATATAAGTTTAACTTCATAACTTTCATAATTTCAAAACATTAAAACAGATAACATAATGATCAATGTATTAAACACTATATCGTCGGTAAAGTAAAAATAGGGATGGCCAGAAAATACCACAAATCTACTCATTCGTATACTAAACATAATGCCGAAACAACTATGCTCTACACCAAATCTCCCCTTGCCATGGTACGATATTTTGTAAACAAAAAGTTCAAAATCACAAGTTTGATGTAATAATAAAAGGCATGTGAATTATTTTTTCCATTTTTTTTTCTCACGAACGATTTTAGCCGGACAATGTAATTATTTATAACTGCGCATCGGCAATGCACACATGATACGTGCGGGTACATGCGCACATAGACCCCCAAAAAATGAAATAGCATAAAAAATAAAGAAATCACACACAAAAAAATAAAAACTCATTCTCGTTTTGAGCGTACATATTCATTGACTTTAATGACATAACTTGTTTTCTAATATTTGCAGGCTGTTTTGGCGGCGAAGGGGATGTTCGTCTTGTTAACGGTCCCACGTCGTCCCAAGGTCGGGTGGAGATCTACCACAACGGCCAGTGGGGGACTGTCTGTGACGATTTATGGGATTTGACTGATGCTACTATTGTGTGTCGTCAACTTGGATACATGCGGGCAGCTTCTGCAAAATCATTTGCTTTCTTTGGGCAGGGTAGCAGCAGTCAACCAACTTTTTTAGATAATGTTGGCTGCATAGGGTCTGAGGCAACTCTTGCAGACTGTCCCAGTGGAGGATGGGGGAATGAAGATTGTGGACACTCTGAAGATGCAGGCGTGATATGTACAAACGGTAAAAATGGATTCCGCACCATTTCCATGCACATAAACAGCCAAGCATTGCAATGTTCACAGACGCATGTGTATACTTTTTGTAACTTGATATCCAGTACGTACTTAATTTATCAATCAAGCATACTAAAATGATTTGTGTATATGTGATAAATCCAAATCACTTAGATGTTTTGATACACTGTTCTTACACTGTATTATTCCGTGTTTATAGGAACCATGGCCGAATATTTTCAATAAGAAGGATTGGTCCTTGATAACAACTACAATTCACTTGTAATTATTAGAATAATGTTAATACTACAAATGATGAGCGTAATTAAAGTATTCAGTTAGAGAAATAAAGCATGTAACTCTTACACTACGGATGGCACCAATTCATTACAAAATAAGTCTGGCTAAATAGTTTAAGTTCTCTAGTCTCTTTAAAATTCGCGCACTTAATAAGAGAAACAATTCCACAAATGTCGAAACTATTTCACCTCCAGAATTAATGCTATAATGATCTTATCGTTAGTTTATATGGTACCATCTTCATTTTGTTTGCTTCGTGTTGCTTCGCATCTCATTTAGTATCCGTTTTAAGAGATGTGTGCATGTGTGTTTTCGAGTTTTTGTGGCTGTCTGTCTGTGCATGTTTACTGTGTTTAGGTACGTGTCTTTTGTGTAAGTGTGTGGTTCTGTGAGAGAAAATGTACATTGTACCCCGATTTTTTTTTGAAAGTTAAATTAGTTTCCATAAATACAAAAAACTCAAATCGTTGTGGCATTATTTATAATATCTTGCTTTTGATAAATTCAGGACGTAAAATTGTTAAAACAATCACAAATGTCTGCATTAAAGTTCGCAGATATTGGTTGTTTAAACTTGTCCACCGCAGTATGATGATCTTTCTTTTTTATTAACGTTTGGATTGATGGGAAGCAAAATCAACATAGAGCAATACAAAATTGTTTGCCCCACCTCAACTTATTATCTGGCACTGATATAACGACGACTACGTTACTAAGAGCTTTGACTAAAATTCAGCTGTGTGTAACGATTAAAAAGTCACATAATTTAAACAGGAACGGGACGATTTGTCGGTTCGTTGATATCAGCTGTATTTGAGTATAATGAAACTAAAATGTCATTGCGCAGGTAAAACATAGTGAATGCTCATGCTTGAACGATTTGTAGTTGTGTGTATCAGGATGTCTATATAAACTGCAAAGCTAGACAGTTTATATTTTCATTAACATGCGTGTACGATCACTGAAACCTATAAAAAGTACATATTGCTACATACACAGAACCATACCCCCCCCACACACACATACACACACACAAACACACAAACACATTTATACACATACATAGTAGATTTGCTACGGTCGAACTAAAAGCCATAACAAATTTGATCAGGTTTATACACAGTCGTCTGCGTAAAAGCAGTTCAAGTTTTACAAATGAAATCAAAGAAATGTACATGCAAGTAACAGACCCGCTCACACCTGCCCCCTCCTACAACACGCGTAATGAATGCCGCCCCCTCCCGAATGATATTTCATCATTCTTGTTCTGTCCGACGATGAGAAATTTGTTACACTATACACGTGTATTTCGTTCTTTCAATTACTCGTATTGCTCATTTTTCCCGGCATTTAGTTTGGCATTATAAATTCATCAGCATCACTCATTCACTAATGGATATTTGAAGAAGTATTTAGACTAAATGTAAAATTACTACTGCAGGTCAAAATCGTCAAAAACATTCATATCCTGCAGACAAATTTTACAATGCCGTTTCAGCAACATGAAAGGCACTTTGTATAATCAAAGATTTTATTTTGTTTCTTTCCATGAGATATTTTCTGCTGGATATTTAAAGGGGGTGGATAAATCAGAGGGATATAAAGCCATTTTGTCAGTAACACCGCGCATATCGTAACCAATAAGCCTCACACAGACAAAATGTTATAGAACATATCAGTTTTGATTAAACTTCCGCAAGCAGTGTGATTACAAAATGGCACTCACAAAAAACAGCTTTTAATGGCTGGTGAGCATTGATTTACATTTGCATGATTGATAGAGACATATTTTGAGACCAATAAGTTTGTGACGTTGAAACTGAATAACAATATTTCTTTATAAAAATCGAATTTGAAACGATGCAGTTGCAGTATGATACCATGGAAATGCTAAGGTATTACAATAGTATCCCAGTTTTGAACTGCTCAATTCAGTTTTTTCTTTTAATTAAATAGGGTTGATAAGTTCAAACATACTACAAAATATGCTTGATGATACAGTGATCTTACAATAACAAGCGTAAACTTGTTAAATATATTCAATTTCTAAATCAAATGCTTATTATGATGTTGTTATTTTCAAGTAACTCAACATACTTCTACTTCAATATTTGATATTTTATTCATAGACCCCTGGCCGACTACTGGATCATCTCATCTTTGTGTGGGTATTATTACGTTGAATAGCTCGACACCACGCCTTTCCATCCATTCAGTGAACTATAACCACACTACAGATGGAACGATCGGCTCTCAGTGTAGTGTGCGGGCTCCAACTGGAAAGCAGGTTCGACTGACGTTCAGGGACGTACAGACAGCAAGCAGTGAATGGGTTTCCACGAACAGGCCCGTAGTCAGGCTGGGGCACGAGGGGGCCGTGCCCCCCTGTGAAAGGATTGAAATACCATCTCGTCCAATCGAGTTATTGACGATTGTATGTGTAAATGTAAAAAAAAAATATTCAAATTACTATTAATTTAAACTATAAATCGATGCCAAATAACGTGCATTATCTATATCGCCCATTTAAGTGATTTGACCGTCTCTGGTACTGGATTCAAGAACCTCAGTGTTGGTCTGGCACATCCTTGATTTTGCAACCTTTGTATTCGTGCCCCACCGTATGCTATCGAGTGCCCCGTCATTTGGATATTCCTGGCTACGAGCCTATTTAAAGTCTTCCTCCACCTTGTATTCATTGAACATGTGTCTCATGGACTGATCATATGAAACCAATGGACAATATTTTCAATTCAGTTCGATTTTATTTTATTTATATATTTTTTTTGCCGATGACAGAATTTCAAGTTATTTGTCGAAAAAAAGGTGTTCCTTTAAAAGCTTTTGGCTAATGACAAGTTCATTTGTACATTGCGGGTGCACAACATGTATTGTGCGTTAAAGAAGATTAGTGCGTGCAGAAGGTAACATATTACTAAAATATCATTGTCTGAAGTCGTTATACAGCCATTTTGTACACTGCGTGTTTTGTATTATTACAGCGTTCAAGACAATATAATACACAGATTCGTCCAGCCAGGATCAGACGTGTTTCCGAACGTCTGTTTCAGAAACGAATCTATTGTTAACGTCTATCCACACCCTGGCTGCTGATGAAGAGTGTGGACGGCTTAGTTTTGGCTTCTTATGCAAACAATGTTTTTATCCCAAAATAACGACATGTAAATAAAATGAATTATTAATGACCAGTTATTCATAAAATTACATAGGAGAAAAAATAATAGCATATATTCTACTTAAATCTTCAACCGCCTGTAACCCTCCTCTTCGAAAAGTGTTACATATTGTTTATTATTGTTTAGGCCGATTATGCACATAACCTCTTTTTTATACTTTTTCAGTTTTTATCGATGTGAAAAGATTAAATATATATACACAATAGAAAATTGTCAAATAACAGAGAAAAAAGGAAAAGGCTACAAGGGTGTAATTACTGACATATGCACAATTACATAAATACATTGAACCGATATAAAGAACAAACTCCACTTTAAAAAAATAATGGTTATTTTACAGTTATTTAGTGGCAAAATAATGTACAGTTATATTTTGAGATTGCGTGATGGCTATAAACACAAATGAAATTGGAAGTTCTTACCTTGGAATTTACAAAGCTAAATGTGATATTTAAGGCACAGAAATATAAACAATGAATTTGTCTTTGGGCCAGGATGCCCCACCCCCCCCCCAAAGTGTAAAAAAAGGAGGGTTTGCAATTACGTTCATTAAATCAATAACAGTATTCCACACTGGCTTTAGTCATTCACAATCTGTGAAACGCACTTTTTTCATGTTGTGACAAACAGTGCAATTTGTCGAGTTACTTCTATCTACCTTATTGAAATTAAATGATTTCAAAGCAATTGCATTATGAAACAATTTTATCATACACATAACGATCTCTCCAAATTCCATGAAAGGCATATGTTGGAACTTTCTTCCAATGCACCAATTTTATCTTCGAGTACATCCCTTTTGCCCATATTAAGATACTCAAACCGTAAATGGGGGATATACTGCATCCAAAAAGGAAGTTTTTATAGTTCTAGAATTCTCCTTTAACTAATAACTTCTGCTACTTCGATCGAGATATACCTAAAAAATAATAAATATTCGCCATACTTTTTTCAAACCTTGCACTTAATGATGAGTTGTGGTGAATTGTTAAAGTCTATTTTTTTTATTATAAACACCAGAGTAATTCATAAACAATATCCCAAAAGATCCAATGTTTATGAACCAGTCATAACAATTCTTCATCTGTTCCTTTATATATTACTATGTCCTCCCATGTTCTCACTTTACTGCATTATGTGCTACAAGTCAACTGTTCTGTTATTGTTTATATTCATTATAGTCCAAATGACAGGTTATAACCAGAAAACATACATTGAAACATATAGTTATACACTACGGTGCAAACTAGATCTGAAGATAAACCGGAGAGTGAAACAAGAAGAGGCACCAGGAAATGGACTCTGCGTTGAAAACACTTAAGGTGGCGTGGTTGTGAAGACACTATCGTCACATGGAATCACAAAGAAGTGAGGTTTACCACATAGCATACGTCGGGTGATTACAATGAGGATCTCACCTTTGCCGGAAGCGAATGAAGCTTGAATAGAATGATTTCGGCAAATACAATTTTCATATTGTGTATCCAATTAACGATCGTTCCCCACGTACAGAAGAACTACATGTAAACTGCAAATGAATTACATATTGGTGTGGGGGGGGGGGGGGGGCTATATGCAAATTGGATATCGTACTCTTTTAGTGTACACTAATTACATATCCTGATAATAACGACATGTCACACACACAACACATATAATTCATTTAATGTGTAGATACAACACTAATATACGTAAGATTTCAGATTTTTATTTAATTGCAAACGTTTACCAGTCTGAAAGCATTAAAACTATATAATAACTATAATAATAGTCTACCATCTTTACACTCTCATGCAAGTCATTAAATAGAGACATTTAAAAGACATAGACTCTCACAAGTCATGGTAAGAATGAAAGTGGATTTGATTAAGATTTTGATAGAAATACAATGTTCCTGTCATTGCTTTACATGTTAATAGTAGAACCTTAAGAATAAGCAATCAGACATTAGTAGAGAAACTCATCAGATTCCATGAGACCATTCCAATCTCCAAACCTGTATTGATATTCTATCATTCCCACTCATTGACATGGTCTCTAATCACTAGCAGACAAACCTGCAGAAAATATGAGGGACTTATAGCAGCTGTCAGAAGATGAAAAAGGAAGAAATAAACCAATGTGATGCATTTGATAACACGCATGTAAACTTGAAACAACATGCCCTGTTCGTGTCTTCACAGGCCCTGTTGGTTGCATGTACTTTTTGAGTTCAATATGTATTTATTACCGTTGGTCTATATCCATTTGGTCCAATCGTGATATGACAGAATTATCCATTTTCATGTTTTCTGTAATCAACAAAAATTCCATCCTTATCATAAAAGCTTACCATTTAGCCTCAAACTTCACTCTTCAAAAAATAATCATACAATCTCAAATATTGTAAGTTAGCAATGAAAAAAAAAACAACATTTAGAATACCATGAATTATTCAGCTTGTTCACAAATTATTCCTCAAAGAATACGTAATACCACATCGCATAAACAATTTTTTAATCTACCTTTTTTATCGTCCTCTTTAATTTATCCATTATGTCTACATTCCCGCTCTGCATTGACAAGGGGCTAATACGTCGTGCGCATGGCAGAATGTCGTTAGCAATCGTGCGCATGGCAGAATGTCGTTAGCAATCGTGCGCATGGCAGAATGTCGTTAGCAAGTGCTCTTAGCAGAATGTCGTTAACAGTAAATTGTCTCTAACTTGACAAAAAACACCTTATTCCATATTTCTGCCGAACATACTTATGAAAAGGACCTAAGAGATCACAATATTTTGATTTCATGTGAAATAAGCTAATGGTTGTAACGTTACAAGCAATTTACTGTCAACGACATTCTGCTTTGAACACTTGCTAACGACATTCTGCCATGCGCACGATTGCTAACGACATTCTGCCATGCGCACGACGAATAGGGACGTACGCCCAAAAGAATAGAGTATCTTTCAAAAAGTCATATCAGTTAGCCAAATTGTAGATTTTTTTTTAAAGAAGGAGTTAACGTGAATTTTTACATGCTTTCAATTAATGTAAAACATGATTTGTGATATTATTCATCTCTTAAAGTGGTAAGAGCCTTAATAAAAAGAAAATAAAAAATATATGGACACATTTTCTCTGCTATAATCTTGTAAGTTGGTGATAAGAAATATATATATCGCAAAACATGACATTTTTAAAAATCATTTTTGCAAGGTATAAATACCATTTGGTCATTTTGTTTGCCTTCAATGCAAACGATCTACGCGTCTTCTAAAGAGATGATGTGCCAAATGTCTTTATACCCTGTGATTCTGAAATTTTTTTGTTACTGATCATGGCATCTGCCACAGGTAGAAAATACCTGGGTTAAACTGATGAGGAAAAAAAGAAACATTTTGGGCTATACACACTTCCATGTCAATTCCCACTTGGCTCAATTTGATCTTTTTATGATCAGAAGAGTTAATTCCTAGTGATCCTGTGTTACCTGTATTTCACACTCTTCATGAAGTTATGGAACAGTTGTGTTATTAAAACGGTAAACAAATGCTAACGATAAAACGTAGCAGCGAAAGTGCTCTAAGTACCCCCCTCCTCCCTGTACACACACACAAACACACACCTCACAATCCACTCCGCACCTAGACCCCGGCACAACCGTCACCCTGCCTCTCCGCCTACTTGTGTTCCACCAACACACGCGTTTACTAACATTTTTATGCCACATGGACCTGGGAGAATGGCGAAACTTCAACAGAATGTGAATGTGTGTGTGTGTGGGGTGGGGGGGGTAGTGCTTAAAACATTAGACGGAAAGGGGTCAGTTCATGGGAAGGGACCACTGCACCTTTCAATCCTCCCATGATCTAAACGTCTATTTACATCGTGCGTTTGCAGGCTTTTCATTCATTAAATCTCCCAAAGTAGGTTTTTAAATGTATTTATAATGCAATTACTACAAATACTCGTATGAATCCTAATTCTGAAGAAGGGTGTATCCCCAAACCCTAAAATTATAGGGTGGCTGTGTGAAACACCACTGGAATCTATTAAGGTGAAATGTTGTTTCAATTTGAACTGGTTTTAAGACGACAAAATCGATAATCCATACAAGAGGATGAAAGGGAACCGTGGTTATGCCAGTCAACTATTAATGTTCAATCAATTTACATTGCAGTACAATTGGTACCCGTGTGGGTAAGCGAAAAACACCTGTCTCTAAGGTAAAATTCAAATTTCAAGTAATTTTAAACACACACACTGAAGCCCAATGTTACGCCGATTTATACATTAATTTTAATGAAGTTCTGCCTTAACCCCGGTTAAAAGGACTGGGGTGGGGGCCATGATGCCCCCTTCGACGTTTCGCACAATTATTTCGAAACGCACAATGGTAATCCCGCCAATTCTATGACTTTTTTTTTTCTCAAGTCGTGCGCAACTTTTGAGACCCAATTTGAGACAAACGGGTACAGCATCGCGACGCCCCATGACTTATCGTGAGACAATGGCTCATTTATGTGATTTGTGTACAAAGTCAATGGAATTTGTCTGATATCTTGAAATTCATAAAAAGTCATTATTTTCTATTATAATTGACCTTCATAATTAATTTTAAGCTAATTTTGGTTTTTTTAAATGGTCTGCAATAAATTTCATGGAAAAAAACAATATAAAACAAAAGCTACAAAAACACAAAATAGATACGAAATCCGAAAAACAAAGAAATACATCAGGAAAAAAAATACTTTTGCAATTTGCAAAACTAATTAAGAAGGTCGCAAAGATCACTTCTGCCAAAAATTATATTTCAAGGGAAATTAAGTGTTTTATATACAATCATGTTTTTCATGCATAAATTTGCATAATTAATTCATATTAATCTGAGATTTATTTTTTTCTCAAAAATTACTAAACAGACTTAGAGTTTATGTTGAAAGGAACCTGCATGCCAAATTTCAGCACGGTCGCGCCTTCCAATGCACGCCGAGATCAGAAGGGGGGGGGGGGGGGATACATGCCAACCCAGTCCTCACACCCCTCGAAATACCAGTCTTTTTAGGGTTAAGACTACGAAACTTTTTATCCCTTCCAATGAAATACTGGTTTGGTAGTAGACGACGGTAACTATTTCCACATGACTAGTTTGTCTTGCCATACAGTTACCCTACAGACCAGACATCCACTTTCTACCGTCCCATACAAAAGAACAATTTCCAAAACGTCTCGTTAACTGACCGAATAGTATTTCTTTTATCGAAAAAGATGAATGAAAATGGTATGTGCTTTCATAAAAAACAACGATTTGTGATGTTTTCCAGCTATGAAAAAAGTTGAGCCTTGTTACCAGACTATCCACGCATTCTCTTTGCTAAATACTTAAAATAGCAACTTCGTAATCTAGCAATAAAAACAAATCAAATACCAGGACCCTCAATTATCCAACTTGTAGAAACTATGGTCCTCACCGAATATGAAATACCACAAAGCATGGTAATTTGTTTAATCTTCCGTTTTGAAATTAATTAATGTTATCAATATCATTACGTGACCTTAGTACTGCCTTTCCGTTATGCATTCTCTAATAAGGACGCGCCTATTCAGCTGGGTTGAGGCACACGCAACGATGATAACATTGCCCGACATTTTCACTTTCGCTTCATCCCTGATAACTTAGCTTTTCCCCTGATAGAATATATTATATATATCAATTCAACATTTAATTTCGTATTTATTTTCACATTTTCACTCATCACAAATTATTCAGAACATCGAGGGAGTAGACTTCCTCCAATATTGAATTAAATTGAACTGAATTGAATTAAATGAATTTAATATCAAACTGCAATGAACAATATACAATATTTACATATACATAATGAATTACAACATATAATTAACATTAAAAAAAGAAAAGAAATAGAAACATTTACAGAAAGTATACATATAAAAACCAAGCCGTTTGATACATTATTGCTATTGTTTTATTAAGTTGGAGGGATATAAAACAAATATACCAAGCATTAAGTTCGAAAGTATAGTTAAATTATTCGGAGGGACTGGCAGGAATATATTTCCTCGGGGCTTCGCCCGTCGGAAAAATATTACTATACCAGTCCCTCCTCAGATAGATAATTTCCACTATACTCTCTCACAGCTTGGTATATATGTATCTTATATCCAAATCTCCTTGCACATTAATACAAAATCTTCTATTCTTGAATAACACATATTTCGTTTTATCATGATTAAATGTTAGTTTAGTTGCATCACACCACTGAATTACATGGAACAGATTCTCATAAAAACACGTTTCGAATATCTGACATTTGCTCGCTTCAATTGCTCCGACGATTATTTCATGCACTTACCATGACCTCATCCCTAACCTTAACCCTATAAACCCTAACCCTAACCCTAACTCTATTATTCTAAACTGGAAACCTAGTAACCGTTACCCTAAATCTTTGTCTTCTGACAAAGGTTTCATATCGTCGTGTGGCCAGGGGAAGGTCGCCAGCACGCCCCGCAAACACAAGAAGGCGCCAACATCAAACGCCCCTAACCGAAAACCATCAGCATAGTTCACAGAATGACAACGGTTCCCCAAGTCGCAGACAATTTTCGCATTTCACATTACGTTGCGCCATCATACGGCAGACACGAACAAGGCTAATTTTCGCATTGCATCTTGGGTTAAAGAAGACAGGCCGAACCGATTCTCCACGTGCTACCACTGAACTAAAATTTTTTAGTTCAGTGCGTGCTACGCGTCTTTTGTTCCGACTCTTCGTGGTCGCAAGCTTCTAATGATTCGTAGTTTCCTTAATCTAGCGCTGCCAAAACAAATAATTCCCCCTTTTTCTTTTCTGAACATGGATTGCCCCGTTGTGTTAAGATTTTTTTTTTTAAATTGATCAACATACATCGACCGAAATCTTAACCCGTTGCTTACGGGAACCGGATGGGCCCTGTACAAAGTCTACGGGGATTTACGAAATCTCGTAGTCAACGGGTTAAATGAATGTCGTGCTGGAAGTTGGAAATCTAGCCTCTTCGGGTTAGACGTTGGTGGTGCAACGTATTCCCCCTCCCCCATTCCCCCCGGCCAGTCACACCATATTACAAAACAGATTTAAAAATGTTTTAAGTAAATATACTGAATAAAGAGTTTTTCGATAAAAAAGACACAATGCGACATAGGTAGGAAAAACAGCGGGAAAGTAGAATATGTACAAATTAATACAGAACATGACGTACTTCTCAGCCAAATAATGATAGTTACCTATTTAAATTCATTAATACAGAGGTCTCCGCCTATAATGAAGCAGGCATTTGCAAAACGTTTTTAACCCATCAGTCAGAAGTAACATATTAAGTGGAGCAAATTTCAATACAGAAATTATGAAATGTTTTGCTGATTTTTATGTATTTAAAGGAAAGTACGCCCCCAAATGCTATACAAATCATGCGACGCCCACTGTACTCAAAGAGGTCTTGAAATTAGGTTAAAGAAATTGATAAGTTAGATGATTTCAAAAGATTAAAATTGGATATGCATGTATAATTATTATAATAGTAGAGACATTAATAGAGTGAAGCAAACACACCCACAAGGAGAAGAGAGAGAGGAAAATTGTAGTGTAAAAAACAGTGTCCTACTATAGGCTATAAAGTAACATTTTTACACTTTTTAAACTTATTTCGAGTTAGCCTATCAAAGTTGCCTTTTTATATTTATTCTTTCTAAAAATACCTCTCTTTATAGAGCTCTCCTTAAGTTGGAATCTTCTTATCTCTACGGTTATTATAAATCAAATGTTTACCCAAAACAATAACATGATTTAATAAAGCATCACACTTCATATTATCTCTGAAAGCAATAGAAGTAGTTCATTGCAAATTAAGAAACTGATGAAAAAAAGAGACTGTTGATATTCACCCCGCTGCGGGTTGCGCAATAGTATTTTTTACACCGAAGCGGGTTACCCAAGAAATAATTCGTCACTAGGGTTCCCCGCCGTTGTTAACTGTTACTCAAAATTTCTGTTGCGGTCCTAGAATTGCGGGAATGCAAGGAAAATAAAACACTGCGTAACCGTGAGTAGATTTGTAGCGATCAATTTGATTGGTCGGGGACGTTTCCACGCTAACAAAACAAGTATTGACCGTTGGTGTGTGGGTTATAGAATGAATATTATGACTTTCTAGAACTCGCAGAGGGTTGATAACGACACTTGAGTATCCTACTAGGCACAGGCGTCGTTAGCGAGGAGGGGGCGAGGATGGTGGGTTAAGACGATCCTCCCCCATTGGCCGGGACGATGTCAGGTTATTTGAGATTCTGACGGTGAGAATAACGAGAATAGGACCTGTATTTTTTTTTGGCCTTTTGTCTTGTCCGATGTTACATAAATCTTGGATGATTCAGTCGAGTACACCTCCAATTTAAGTTATGGTTTATTTCACGTTGAGAATATAGATTTTCCGTCAGCATGTATTCAATGTGTTTGCGATTTAATTTTAAATTGATTACTGTTGTTACCGGACAAGATTGATTTTTTTGGTGCGTTTCAAATGGATTATGAAATGAAAATTATTATCATCATTATAATTGTTGTTGTTGTTGTTATTATTAAGATTGTTATGATTGTTATGATGGTGATGATGGTGATGATGATGATGATGATGATGATGATGATGGTGATGATGATGATGATGATGATGACTATTATTATATTATTATTATTATTATTATTATTATTATTATTATTATTATTATTATTATTATTATTATTATTGTTGTTATTATTATTGTTATTATTATTATCATTATTATCATTACTATTATTATTATGATGATGATGATTGTTATTATCATTACGTATGCGGGCCCCACTGCTGTGTACGAATGTCATTTTTTAGTCAATACATTCACACATAAATTGCTATTTTACCAAATATCAATAAATCTTTTCTATTCCCAACTTGACGTGAAAAATAAAACTGCTAGGTAGGTTACCCAAAACAAATAACTCCCTTCTATTTCAAGCTGCTGATACTTGTGCCTTATCTGCTCACCAACTAATTGATGGGTTACCCAAGGCAATTTATTATGTCTTGTTCCCATTTGAAAAAAAAAACACAATCATTGCCACCGAGAAAGAAAAAAACAACAACACGCATATATGTTTGGTTACCAGAATCAAATGACTTCTTTCCATGCCCAGCTGTTGATTCTTTTGCATTTTCTTCTCTCAAATAACTTTGTGATTAATAAAGATAAACCGATCACTTCTTCTCCACCACCCCGCTCCCGCCACACGCACCCACACACACACACACACACACAACCCACCACCACCACCACCACACACACACACACACACACACACACACACACACACACACACACACACACACACACACACACACACACACACACACACACACACACACACACACACACACACACACATTTCATATATCAATTTACATACTCTCGTCAACCTTCCCTCCAGCAGTGTTCTACATATTACCTTACCAAGTTAAGCAAATACAGCAAAATCTCTCCTGAATTAAACTTGTCAGTCATCCAGTAATTCTTTAATTTTGTTATCTTTTCTCTGACATTTAGGTGAATTTGCAAAAACTGTAATCAATTAGGTTTAGCAAGTCACGAAGACAGTCTACCATGAGCAAATAGTGCGGTCAGTGCACGACTAATAGTATAATGTACGTTAGATTGATACACTAAACAAACAAATGTATTATATGTTTGTAGATCAATGAAAATTGTATTGAGGATTCTAAAAGACAAATGACTTCCAAGAATTTAACACATGTGACATTAGTTGTTAGTGCATATATTACTCAAAACTTTAATGCCAATGAATATGCAATATGAACTGAAATGTTTCTTCAAAGCTATTTTTTTCATACATAGACAAATAGCTTGGTAAAAAAAAAATATAACTTAACTGTAACTTTGACCAATAAGGAGTTGTAACTTGCTCTACGAATTATAAGAAACAGTATCTTAAAGGTTAATGACATGATTGGGAACACTTGAAAATGCCTCAAGAACCAAATGAGTTGAAATATATACTAACTATACACTAGCAGGAGTGGATCTCCCACTTGGGAGGATTTGTCTGTAATTTGTTTACTTAAGGAGAATCAAGCATAAACATAGGAGTATCTTAATTTTTTTCCGGGGACGATAAAAATAAGGCCCATAGAGAGCCACACAGCAGGTTTCCGTACTACGAGTGATATTGACATTGTTTATTTAAGAATGAGCCAACGTTTGACTACAAGATTTTCACAGGAGAATCCTTGCATAGTTTACTTGATTCTAGAGTAGTTTCAGCCCAAGTTGAGGACTACCCCCAATCATGTCATTTACCTTTAAATTGGAAAGCAATGACTGTTATAATCTAGAAAGTTTTTAAATAAAGATACACCTACACAACTATGGGTATTGTCCTTTAAAAGAAAACGATCCCTGATGTCTCAAATTTTGTCCATGTCACTTAAAAGGTGTTTTAATAACTTTTCTCAGTCTCCTATAATTCAGTGACCTTAGGCCTATTAACAAAAGTCTAACCTGTTTATCCTAAAAAAGATGTTGTTCAGAAGTTAATTGGTATCTATCAAAACAGTGTGACGCGTGGACAGATTGACAGATTCTTAAACGGGAAAACATTTGTATGCCAAAAAATGAAATATAATTACAAAAAAACCTAACAAAACTTGTAAGACATACCCGAAACAAGTTAGTTTTCATCTTAAACAAAAAAAAATGTAAGTACACTTCAGTTAAAGATTCTTCAATTTACAGACAATTCTAAAAAAAAATGTTTTCATAAATACTTCAACACAGACTTTGTAAAAGAAAAATACAGTTTTGAAAAAAGTTCTGAGTGTGCCTCACTCTGACAATCTTTTGTTTTGAAGACCCTTTACTTAATCATGACGGCTTCAGTATTGGTATTATAGGCAGTTTTCTCATTCGTGGTGGACTCTGGTAAATTGAAATCCGCGAGTGAAATAATAACGATAACAAAGGCAAACAAGAAACAAGGCACCTAGAAACTAAATCGCATATATCCCTAGAAATCCGATTATATACGAGGCTTGTAACAAAATGTCAGTCGATAGTCGAAACAACTGATTGATAACGACTGTTGAGATAACGAGTACAGGAAAGACAGGCACGAAACGTTCTGCAAATATATCAATATAGGAGTGTTAATAATTCGAAGTCTGTACTGTTGTTTGTGCTTGTCGTTGTTTTCTACTCCCGTTTCTCTCTCTTTTCCCTCACCTCCTCCTTAACACCCCCTTGTTGTCCTAAAACATCTTCCTTTTCTTTTACCCTTCTATCCTTCCTCCTCTACTAACTCAACTACCACCCAACAACTATGACTACCACTTCTTCTTTACCCCCTCTTTCCCATTTTCCTAATTTACTATTCCCATTTCCCCTACCCCTACCCCTGTTCTTATTTTCCTCATTGGTATCGAGTTCAGCTCAATATGCGGCACATAAAATAGCCGGTATCTGCTTGAGTTATGATTTATAATGTAATTATATAATCTTCATTGGCACATGAAAATAATGACATATTTACAATTACATATAACGTAAAAAGAAAATGATTAAAACGGTTTATACCTAATAAAAATAATGAAACGTTGACATACATAAATATTTACTTAAATAAAAAAAGATACACCTCGCCTATTAAATCCAGAAGGCGTCAACCACTTACTCATTGAGATCCATGAGGGCGCTTTAGTTGAACAATTCGATTTTTGTTAACACATTCCTAGCAAATATGCAACCATGTCAACAGATAAAAAGTGAGTTTAAAATGTGTATATTATTTTGCAATGCATGGATAGTAGAGATAAAATGATGTCGGCACCTTCCAGTCTCCCGGCAGGTCCTGAGCCAACGCCCACCCACCCGCAAAAGGTGATACGCACACACGTACACAGACACACAGACACACACACACACACACACACACACACACACACACACACACACACACACACACACACACACACACACACACACACACACACACACACATACACACACACATACACACATATGCACACACTTTTAACATTCGAAGATTGTGATGCTCTGCAAACACCCACTCCCATATAAAAAAAAACCGGATATGTAAACACATGTGATTCTACACATTTTTATATTTTAATTGACATATTGTTTTCTATACATTAACGGGATATCACTTTTTTTTTACCAAGTAAACAAAAATATGGAATCTTGGTTCTCCCCCATTAAAATATGTGTATGGATTATACTAATGCCATATATAGACACTTACACATAATTATGTAATTATGTGATATGAAAAAAAGTCAAACATTAATAATACATTAACAAAAATATTTATTTACAAAGTAGGGCTATTGTAATAGAATACATTCTAACATGACACACCTTGCTTTGGCACCTGACAACGTGTTTGCTCTTCAAATTATTATTATTTTTTTTGCTTACATTATCAGTTCATATAGTAACCTGCAGGTTATATTCAATTTATACAGATTGTTTGTTTTTTATTTTACTGAGTAAAGTAAATACCATTTGATGATAATGTTTTACCACCTTCAAATGGTAATCTAAACATCTTGGCACTATTCGTTTGAAATCACCAATACACATCTTACACGGAGATTTATTTCAATTGCATTTACAAAAGCGGAAGATTATACAATAAATATCTTGTGATGATAATATTTTACCACCTTTAACAATTAATCTAAACGTCTTCGCTCCATTCATTTGAAATAAGCAATGCACATTTTGCACTCAAACTAATTACAATAGTATTTTCGAAGTTTAAATATTATGCAAAATATATCTTCAGATGATAATGTTTTACCATCTTTTGCAAGTAATCTAAATGTCTTTGATCTATTTATCTGAAATCGACAATGTATATATTATACGGAGATAAATTACAATGATATTCAACAAAGTGAAAGATTATACAATACATATCTTGTAATGATGTTTTACCATCTTTAGGAAGTAATCTAAACGTCTCTCATCTATTTATTTGAAGTCAAAAATGTATATCTTACACGGTGATTAATTACAATGGAATTTGCAAAAGCTGAAGATTATACAGTACATATCGTGTGATGATAATGTCTTACCACCCTTAACAAAATAACGTCTTCGCTCGCTCTATTCGTGTGTCAATTAAATCAACAATGCACATCTTGCATTGAGAGTGATTAAAATAGTATTTCAATATATACATTTCAATATTATACAATACGTATTTTGTGATGATAATGCTTCACTGTCTTTAGCTCTTTAGCAGGTAATCTAAACGCCATATCTCTCTATTCATCTGAAATAAGCAATGCACATTTTACAATAGGGTTTACGAAATTTAAAGATTATACAATACATATCTTGTGATGATAATGTTTACCATCTGTAGCAAGTAATCTAAAGGTCTCTGATCTATTCAATTGAAATCAACAATGTATATCTTACACGGAGATTAATTACAATGGTATTCACAAAAATACAGATTATACAATACATATCTTGTGATGATGTTTTCCCACCTTCAGCAAGTAAACGTCTTCGCCCTATTCATTTGAAATCAACAATGTCTACCTTAGAGGGAGATTAATTACAATAGTACTTACGAAATCTAAAGATTATACAATACTGTACATACCTTGTGATGATAATATCTTACAATCTCTAGCAAGCAATCTAAACGTATTCGCTCTATTCATCTGGAATAAACAATGCATAATTTGCACTCAAACTAATTAAAATAGTATTTACGAAATTTAGAGATTATACAATACATATCTTGTGATGATAATGTTTTACCACCTTTAGGAAGTAATTTAAACGTCTTTGATCTCTTCATTTGAAATCAAAAATGTATATCTTACACGGAGATTCATTACATTGGTATTTACAAAAACGGAAGATTATACAATACATATCAAGTGATGATAATGTCTAACCACCCTTAACAAAATAGCGTCTTCGCTCGCTCTATTCATGTGTCAATTAAATAAACAATGCACATTTTGCATTAAGAGTGATTACAATAGTATTTTCGGCATTTAAAGATTATACAATACGTATGTTGTGATGATAATGCTTCACCGTCTTTAGCAGGTAATCTAAACAACATCTCTTTATTCATCTGAAATAAGCAATGCACATTTTACAATAGTATTTACGAAATTTAAGGATTATACAATACATATCTTGTGATGATAGTGTTTTACCATCTTTAGCAAGTAATCTCACGTCTCCGCTCTATTCATCTGAAATCAACAATGTCTATCTTACACGGAGATTAGTTACAAAGTGGAAGATTGTACAATGCATTGCATGCTGTGATGATAATATTTTACAACCTTTAGTGACTAATCTAAACATCTTCGCTCTATTCATCTGAAATATGATATGCACATTTTGCACTCAAACTAATTACAATGGTATTTACGATATTTAAGGATTGTGCAATGCATATCTTATGATGATAATGTTTTACCATCTTTAGCAAGTAATCGAAACGTCTTTGATCTATTCAAATGAAATCAACAATATATATCTTATACGGAGATTAATTGCAATGGTATTCACAAAAGTGAAGATTATACAATATCTTGTGATAATGTTTTCTCACCTTCAGCAAGTAAATGTCTTCGCCCTATTAATTTGGAATCAACAATGTCTATCTTAAAGGGAGATTAATTACAATAGTACTTACGAAATCTAAAGATTATACAATGCTGTACATATCTTGTGACGATAATGTTTTACCATCTTTAAGAAGTTATCTAAACGTCTTTCATCTATTCATTTTAAATCAACAATTTTTATCTTACACAGAGATTAATTACAGTGGTATTTACAAAAGCGGAAGATTATACAATACATATCAAGTGATGATAATGGCTTACCTCCCTTAATAAAATAACATCTTCGCTCGCTCTTTCATGTGTGAATTAAATCAACAATGCCCATCTTGTATTAAGGGTGATTGAAATAGTATTTACAATATTTAACGATTATACAATGCGTATTTTGTGATGATAATGCTTCACCGTCTTTAGCAGGTAATCTAAACGTCATCTCTTTTATCATCTGAAATAAGCAATGCACATTTTACAATAGTATTTACGAAATTTAAAGATTATACAATACATATCTAGTGATGATAATGTTTTATCATCTTTAGCAAGTAATCTAACGTTTTCGCTCTATTTATCTGAAATCAACAATGTCTATGTTATACGGAGATTAGTTACAATGGTATTTACAAAAGCGGAAGTTATACAATGCATTGTACCTTGTGATGATAATATTTTACAACCTTTAGTAAGTTATCTAAACATCTTTGCTCTATTCATGTGAAATAAGCAATGCATCTTTTGCACACAAACTAATTACAATCGTATTTACGAAATTTATAGATTATTCAATACATATTTAGTAATTATAATATTTTACCATCTGAAGCAAGTAATCTCAAGGTCTTTGATCTATTCATTTGAAATCAATAAGACGGAGATTAGCTACAATGGTATTCACAAAAATGGAAGATTATACAATACATTTCTTGTGATGATAATGCTTTACCACCTTTAACAAGTAATATGAACGTCTTCTCTTGCTCTATTTATTCGTGAATTAAATCAACAATGCACATCATACACTATTTTTGGCGTACAAAATTATTTTGCATGATATTAAATCTTGCGCGTGAAGCACACCGCAAAATTGAAAGTTATATATGTTTAGTAGTATTTTTAAAGACTAATGGTCTGTAGGGCGTTGAATTTTTCCAGTTGTTAAAATGATAAGGGGGGGGGGTGAATCAAAATGTTGTCAGTGGCGACACCATGGTTTTTAAAGTGTACATGGACTGCCCTCTTCACCTCGACTGACGAATCTGTGTTTGTATTACAATCCATTTTAACAAGAACAATCTACACTATTTTGTAACGAAATTATCTTGCGTGCAAAGTGTTATGTGTGCCGTGTGTGTTGCCTTGTGTATGGAAGGTAACTTCAACTTATGTTTACTGATTGATATAGAAAGAGTTTCATATTGTGAAGAGCCATCCACATATCAATTTTTGGTTTCACTTTTCAAAATGAAAAGGAGTGACGTGCATTGACAAGAATTGCAATTCTCATCAACAAGCATAATGAAACTGATTTGCTTGAAAGGATGTAATTGACTAATTGAGAACACGAAACAAGAATATGAATGCACTTTTGTGATCTAAATTTTTACTTTCTACAGAACACAAACGGCTATAATTAGCTTTACCACCCTGACACTTTCAACAACATACTACATAATTATTCCAATGTTCAAATTTAGTGAAACTGCCAGGAAAATCGGATAAAGTTTAGCTTTGCTTTAGAAAATCTGCGCCATCATTTAGGAGTATATCGTTTGTAAAAGACTACTTTCTCACTGCAGTAAGACGTGCAACAAACAAGGTTCGGGTAATTTGGGAGGTGCTTCAAATAAAGTCGTACAGTATACAAATAATGAATGTTTATGAGTTCAATGGTACGAATATTTTCATGAGTTGAAAGATTAAACATTCTATTCAACGAGGCGAAGCCGAGTTGAATGGACCGTTTAGCCTTTCAACGAATGAAACTATTTGTAGTATTGAACAAATGATAGAACATTCATTATTTGTCTTATACAACATTATTAAGTAGATCTTTGTCATTTGATTGGAGGATTGGCAAGTATTGACAAGTCATACATATAGGCCTACATTCTTATACTCTTTTTGGCTTATTCACAAATTCAGCATGTTCAGTGTAAAGTCGATGTCTCTGCAGTTTTGTTTTGTGTTTGTCTAAATTTCACCAAATATTTAAATTCTTGTTAATGCAGGGAGTTATGTTCACCGCTTATGTTTAAACTTAAAACTTAAAACTCACGTACATCACATAGCTAAGTGGGACAGCGCGTGTGCAATACGTGTAGCGCACTGCGAACCGTGGAATGGGACGAAAATAGAACCAACATGCACGCAAACATATAACCATCATGCACGCGAAAATATAACCAAAATGCACGCTGCGCTGAATGGAGTATTTATTCAATATCATGTGACCAACAATCCTCCAATCAAATGACAAGGATCTATTTGGATGTTGTATAAAAACCACTAATCGGGCAAGATTTTGAGAAATATTTGAACAGGTTATTTGAGATTTAAAAAAAAATCAGTTATATTTTCATTGAATTTAAAATATATTTTCTGTAGTAATTTTTCCCATGAAGTTGTCCAACCTCTCTTTGGATATTGCCCGAATTGTAATTTGATTTTGCTCGAAACTTATACACTTTTTTGGCAGGGGGGGGGGGGCACATGCCTCCATGTCCCCATTTTATAGGCCCATAATCTTGTGCATCTACACAACACATTTGCAAGGAAATTAACTTTAGCATTTTTTTTAAATTTACACATTACGCATGAAAATGGACAAAGAACTGCACGTAGCATTGTGCTTCCTATTTTTTACGTTACCAAAGACTAGTAATAATAGATTTATGACAATACTCACATCACTAGGTTCTAAACACTACACAAAAAGTAAGTTCCCCCTTATTCAAAATACCATAACTTTTTAATGAAATAAGTTTTAGCAAAATAACTTGGCAGGTACATTTCCACACTCCTTGACTAACCTCTGTGTGAAAATAAAATAAATCAGTCAAGCCATGCATGAATGAGAATGAATTTAAGGCAAAAATGTCACTTTTCAAAAGTCACAGGTGTAATCTCTTATGCCAAAATAATGGTAAATAATGGTATTTTTTGCTTTATTTACAAAGTGTGCTCACTGAACCCTGACATGGTTACAACCTCTTATGTCCATACAACGTGTAAACATACACTTTGCTGAAAAATATCGGATTTCAATTTTTTGAATAAACATAATGGATTTTACAATTTCAAAATTCAGGATGATTGGAAATTGTTAAATTGAGCTCACTGAAGCGTAAATATTAGGGGGTCAAACGATAGCTGTATTAACACTAAATTAGCCGCTTAATCATCTCACAGAAACAAATTTGTCAAATTTTGAAAAGTGACATTTTTGCCTTTATTACGTGCTCACTCATGCATGACTTGACGAATCAATCAAATTTACACACAGAAGTTAGTCAATGAGTGTAGAAACACTCCTGCCAAATTATTCTGCTCAAAACTATTTCGTTAAAAAGTTATGGAATTTTCAAAAAGGGGGAACTTATTTTTGTGTAATGATTATTTGATTTTCTTTTAATAAGAAAAAAAAATCACTTGGACCATTATTTTTTTTATTGAGACAGACTGTGTAGCTTAAAGCAACATTTAACAATGTTCCCCACTTAAAGAAACGTACATAAACAATCCTTCATGCTAAAATTTCTGATACGTTATATAAATGAAGCTTGGAGTAAAAGTATTTTCAAACGGTCACTCTGTGCTATGAACGAGAGAAACTTTATGAGTACCATCCCATGGAACTAAAAGAAATGTGGTTGTGCAATGGCCAACCCCCCTCAGAGACTCAATTATCTTACGTCACACGTGACTTATGCATGCACCGGGTAGAGAAATCAATAGTGATGTGTCTCCATGCATATCTTGCTACCGGGAGCATAACTTTCCAAGGCTTTTTATTCCGGGGTTCGTCCATTCAATTAAGTAGTACTACATAGATCAGGTATCAAATTTTGACAATTATTCCTTTTCCCATCGAGGCTCGAAAAAATTCTGTCTTTAAGATTAGAAGTTTCAACACCGAGACTACAGTGCAGTACAAGAATTCCAACGCATAGCATAAAGACTACGAAAAATGATCAGGACTCCAGACCATAGGCCTATAAAATTGCCTGCCAAATTACAGATGTAGCAGTTGCCACACTATTGATATCGTTTGCGCTGTTCAACTAGACTTCGAATGTCCTTTCGTTTAATCAGTAGAATCTAGTACCAATGCTTTCTGTCATTGGCCTCCTAAAACTTCAATACATTTCTCTTTCAGCCTTGTCAGTATAAATTATGCAGTTGATCCAAACGCTAACTTGGCTTCAAGAATTCTTAATAACTATAAAATGAGATCTTGCTGACAAACTGTGCATTGAAGCTCCTTTTTTAGGCTAGTCTCTCCGTACCTTACTTAGACTTAGACCCGGACTTAGACTTAGGGACTCCCGCATCGTCCGATGCATGAGGCGGTCAGCCCCCTCTGTCTTGGGTTAGATCCCGGGGGGGGGGGGGGGCACTCGACTTACAAAGTTATACCTATGTGCCGCACCAAAATCGAAAATCGGGGGCTCTGGAACGGGCTTGAGCGAAAAATGGGGGTCTCTGGAACTGGAGCTAAGGCTTCAGAAAACCTCAAAATGCTATGCTCTGGAACTGCACCGCGGCGAAGTTCCGGCGCGCCGTTGGCGCGCCGTGCTGAAATGGCAATGCGAAAAATCAGAAGCGGAACGGCAAATTTGGGGGTCACTGGAACTGGAAAAATCAATTTTTTCTGTGATTTCTGAAATCGAGATACTCTGGAACGGAAATTTGGGCTGAAAATGGGGGTCTCTACCGCGGCACATACAAATTATACTAAGTGCCACCCCCCGGGGGGGGGGCGTTAGATTCACAGGTGCCTTCAGACACGTCTAATGGTGGGTTGCCAGCTCAACCTCGGTGTCCCGCTACGTTTTCTCCCTGGGGGGTCCACAATAGAGCCTGATTAGCAGGGCGGGTAGATGGAAGCCTCGCAGCATGTTGTAACCATTTCAGACGTCCTTTGCATATAACATCGGATACAGGAGGCTGTTTTGTTATTTTTCTTACTTCTTTGTTGGTGACGAAGTCATCCCATTTTATGTGTAGTATTTTTCGAAGACACTTCGAGTCGAATGCATCGAGTATGCGTTCTTGAGATATCTTTAGACCCCGTGTCTCAGATCCGTACAGAAGAGTAGAAAGTACGTTGGTGTTATAAAATCTGAGCTTAGTCTTTAGGAAAAATTTCCTACTTGACCAAATTTTATTTAGTTATTAAGTGCTGCTGACGCCTTCCCGATTCTGCAATGAATTTCGTGAACAATGTCGCCTTGGTTGTTTATTGGACTGCCCAGGTAAGTGAAGTCTTCTACAACATTTACTTTCTGTTGACCAATAAATACATCTCGAGGAGGATGATGAGCTCCTGACAACATATATGTCTTTCGTCTTCTTTTGACTGATAACCAAACCCAGTTGCCCAGCATTCTCACCTACTGCATTAACTAAGTCCTGTAGCTCAGGTGTGCTGCTTGCGAGTGCTGCAATATCATCAGCAAATTAGTCACGATCTCATAATATCTCATAATTTTCGGTCATCAAGCAAAGGAATCCCTTCGTCTACCATACCTGCTGATCAAATATTCTTATATTGACACCAAATAATGATGCGAAAAAAAACCAAACCTACAGCGAAAACACAGTGAGCAGTGTTAAAATTTCATTGACTTAAACTCTATCATAAGTTCACAATTCGTCGGTTTGTTCTATCTGATCGTTGCTACTAGGCGTCTCTCTTAGATTTGTTTTCTTGTTGAGTACAAGAATTTTCAATATTCTGGACGGTTCAGGTATTTCACACCATTGGCGCTTGATGATGCAACGAAAGACAGGTTTGAAGTATGGATGTTTCCAGGCATAGATAATGGGATTGATGCAGCTGTTAAGATACAGTATGACGGCCGTAACGGTAACGGTGCGCAATATTTGTTTAGATTGGACAAACAATGAAGTGAAATTAGCTGTCGAGTAAGGTACAATACAAAGGGTGAATGCGCAAAGGACGCAGAGGAGATTTTTGGTGACGGTGTTTTCCATTTTCCCGCTTGCAGCGTTTTGTGTTGAAGTGCGGGCCGTGTGGAGCTTTACATGTCTGAAGATGCACGTGTAGCAAACGAAGGTGGCGACAAGGACTGTATAAATCACAATGTTACCTGTATATCTTAGAATATCTGTGTTGCCTGGTTCTGGTTCCCAGGAACATGATATAAAATTTTTATTATATCCAAGATGTGACGCCCTTGGTAAGATAACAGCCACAATGGGTAATAACCAGGTGAAGCTGATCATCAATGTAATGTGCAAAGGTTCGTACACTTTCTGGTACGTCACTCTTGATTTTGTGATCAATACATATCGGTTCAATGCAATAAGTGCGATTGTTTGGAGACTGCATAAAATAGATGTGACATTGACTGCTGAAACTGCCACACAAATCCAGTCTGCCAAAGGATATCCTTCCCGCCCCAATACGGCTGTTACCTGTCCTAGCAAAACGAAGCTAGCCAGAAGATCCGCAACACTGAGATTCAGGACAAATATGTTGGTGGTGGTTTGGAGCTTGCGGGATATGGCTACTGCTGCTAAGACCAAACCGTTGCCAACAAAAGCAACTGCTGACATAAGGCAGCAAATAATGGCCAGAATCACTTGTTGGTAATAAACCAGGATGGAACCTGCGACTTCCACCGTTTCATTATCGTAGTATTGCGTTGAAACCGTGCTTTCCAGTGAGGACATGTTTGAACTAAACGAAGTAGTCGACATTTTGGTAAAATATCTTTTAACAAAGTGATGACAGATTTTACTTGCGAATCTACGCGAAATCGTATCCGACGAGCTATTTGGTCGTTTGGGCACGAGGAACTGGATCTGCTAACGTAACTATCGAAAAAATCACTGTCGATATCCGTCAGGAAACTCGTTATGCAAAAAACCCGTACATGTTGACGTAGTCAGCGACAAAGATCGAGAGAGTTATGATAATGAACGATTGCGAGCATATTCCATTTCCGATATTCATGACGAGTTGGGTCACGTGCAAACACGAAAACCAATACGCTGTCGTATTTCTGGGGATTAGGATGCTTATCACCACCTTATTAAATTATACTTTTCAGCAAATCGTCGACAAAGTTTTAATTAAAAAACAAAACAAAACATACGGTATATTTAATAAACGCCCCCTGTCATTCAGAAATTCTTCGCCGAACGTCACTGCTAAAAACATTACTAAAATACAGGAACAGCTAATACATTCATGCACTATATAGACGAATCCGACAGCCCATTTGTGTATTTTGCCCTCTATCGGCGACACCATTACTGCCATGTTCAGCGGGGTAATCAGCTGATACCAATACGCACACTGTGTGCCAAGTTTGTATGTCAATAATAATTCCAGAAACTAACATCTAGTTTGGATAGATGACGTACGTCACTGACCGCAAACTAGTGATCAAGGTAAGTAAATTTACCCTTTTTTAAAAATTAATTTTGGGAGACTAGTTTCGATAAATTCAGCATCCAAATCGCGAAGAAAGTACACCGGTGCTACGCTACGCTCACCGAGAGATTGAGTATCACGGTACGGTCCGTGTAGGCTAGGTCTACATAGCATGCGTGCGGGTCGGTCGCGGCTAGGTCGGGATGAAAGCCTACGCACTATAAATCAACAAGACTGAAAATCACAGTACGGTACGTGTAGGCTAGGTCTACATATTGAATGAAAGCCTACGTATTATAAATCAACAATGAAATTCCACGAGGTTTCATGCAAAGTTGCAAAATGATACGTGTTAAGGAATGCTACTGTGGTCGCACAAAACGAGTTGCTAACACTGCGCATTACGTGTATTAAATATGCAGCCTATTAACGCGATGCGGTGATTCGCCAGAATGCAAAAACAAAAATACTGGCGAATTAGGATAATAGCAAATATGGTTTAAATTTCAGGAAAACATTGTAAACTTTAAAATGCCGTCCGAAAGTTTTGTGAAGACATGACTTATTTTACGTAATTACCGGTGGCATAGACAAAAAATTTCACTCACTAGTGTGGAAATTGTACTGACCGCGGTGGTCTACACTGCCCCCCCCCCCATGACAAAAGGGCATAACTGACATTTTTTCCAAAATTGAGTTACATAGTGTAGGGGACTCAGTACATCATGTTAAACATGTACAACAAAAAATATTAATTAAAAGTGTTCCTTTGTTTCATAATCAGCTTGTTAAAAGGGCATCACGTGTCACGGGCCATTTTAGAGTCTGCAAAGCAGACTAGTTCCACTTGTGCACTCAGCCTGAGCCTCATAACAACTACCCGCCTGTTATGAATACATTTTCAACACCAAACATGCAATATGCATACATTAGTTGTTGCTATGTCTGACAAGCCTCAGCAAGCCGTCAGGTTGCTCAGAGCAACCTTTGTTAAACAGAAAAGTATGCATAAAATGTTCAACCACTATGAAATAGTGTAGTGTACTATGGAGGTCAACTATCTAAAGGTAAAATTGCCAAGTCTGGTTTCAGACATTTAGATTTAACCCATCTTTTTTCATTATTGATAAGAACAACTTTTATCTTCAGTCAACTGCGGTCAGCAATACTAGTTTTTTTTTTGAGTCTTGATTTGAGCAGAGTGAGTTCGTCTCCGGAGGAAAAAAAAAGGTCGGAGAGTGGGTGTAATTTACAGGTCAAAAATTGCCTGCGTCTGGACTTGCAGACTACATATGTCCCATTAGCTACATTGCAAAATAATACACTAACAAATTCTAAAAATATCTAAAAAACGAAAGCAACATTTTGCCATTTCCAACTCAGAAATGATTGTTCATCACAAAATTTTGGTCTAGAAAACATATCTTTCGTTATGAAAACTTAAAGGTTCATATTTTTGGTAATTTTGACAGCTGCAAATGGTGGTAGAACCTTGCTCATAATGTTGCAGTGTTACTTTACTGGCAGTATTCAGTCTCAGTTCTAGATTATGCAACGGTTTTT
>JZLH01S0129593.1:11636-29304 GCA_001188425.1 Eucidaris tribuloides
CACTGTGTGCCATATTTCAAAAGTAAATTGCGGGCTTTGTACAGTCGTCCTAGCTCAAGGCAGCTAATTGATAATAGTAATCTCTTTAGTGTACGGATAAGTTCTTAACGTCTGGAAGTAGACTATAGACGTAACAAGAATTTTGGTGTGAACAGGCCCCATTGTTGACGCACCCTATAGATACTTCAAGTCACCTCCTGCCAGGTTGTAAACAAGGTTCATGTATTGTAGATGAGACATTCCTGACAGTCCGCAGACCGTTAATTTCTCACAAATGCTGCCATGTGGCAATCCACTCAATGGGTATATCACTTATGTGAATTGTGGTTTTGTGGTTTTTTGAGACAGCTACATGTAGCTATGCTGTGTATTGTATTTCTGTTACTTGAGAGAGGCTCAGAGATCTGTAAGAATCATTGAGGTTTTTTTTTTTCAATTCATGTAGAAGTTGTAATGTACACATTAAAGGAGCATTGATGCTTCTCTGGTATGGAGTCGAGAGTCAAGTATCCCCTGGCTTTGTGTCTGTCTGTTTGTTTGTTATGTCTGTTTTTTTATGAGTTTATTGTGGGCTGTACTTGTCAAGTTATGCAACATTTTATACTTTCATGTTGGACCAAAAACCGCTCAGAAACGTGATTTTTATGTACAATTTCAATACTAATTGTGGTTTCAGCCCAAATTCATAAATGTGGGGTCATTTTTACTTTTACTGATTAAAATTAATAAGTTTGATGATGTTTATGATCGCAAAACGTATTGTGACCAACCATGAAAAACGAACAAATACAATGCAATTTTAAAAACAATGAATCAATTAGTTTCAAATCAGCAATTCTTTTCCAGAGAATTGTTGGGAACATCATAAGGAATATTTATGCCAAAACCTAGCATTTTATCAGTTTTACTCTTGTGATTTATTGGTAAATGTATGATTTTCCTGCATGTATTTGTATGATTAATTAATTGTAAATAAGCTATTAATTTTTCAAAAATGTGTTTTATTATGCAACTTTGTAGTTTACGTGCAGAATTTGACACGGATTACGCGATCCGGGGCCGAGATCTGAAGCTACTGTCACACTACACCGTCTAACGATTTCGTCTGCCTCCGTCTAAAATATTTACCTCAGACGGTGTCAGACGGTGGCAAATGGAATACAATAGAATGGAACAGAACGGAAAAGCACCATCTGTCAATGTCTAGATACGTTTGTAATCCAGTTGAAAAACGCATTAAAAAGTCCAATAAACGTTTAACAAAGGTACGCATTCGTATTTCAGACAGAATTGTTAGACGGCGCAGTGTGACAGTATAGCTTTAGGGCTTGCCCCCCCCCCCCCCATTTTTTTTAAGGTAACAAACTAGCCCAGTCTTTTTAGGATTGAACAACACATAGAGTATTCTGTCCTTCTGTTTTTCTGTCCAGATGCAATTGTACAGATGGATGGAAGGGCCCCCTCTGTGGTGACCTGATTACAGTCTGTGACCAGGAGCACCCATCACCACACCAGTGTGCCGCAGGCTCAGTTTGCACCATGCTGCCAGTAGGCTATGAGTGTCTTTGTCAGCTGGGGAGGGCCGGCCAATTTTGTGACCAAGGTAATTAGTTTACTTGCAGATATCATCCTTAAAATGATGTGTAAATCAACCAAGTAATTCAAGATGGATTTTAAGTCTAGACTCCGTCTTGACATCTACCATCCAAATTTGTTTTTTTAAACAATACTAGTTTATGTAGGGCCCCTTTACACTTTAACATGATCCTTAGAGCCTCAGAATCATTTTTGTCGAGACACCGAGGTGAAACAATGCTATAGGGATCCTTAGTGGCATCTGTCCGTCCATAACAAAATTGGAATAACTTGGCGACCATTAGCCCATTTGTAACAAACCGTGGATGGTAGAAGCCTTACAGAGACATTCATATGGGATCAAAGGTCAAATGAGGTCAAAATGTTAAATTAACCTGCAAGTTTCTAGTGGTGTTGGTAACTTTCTAACCATGAGCCCATTTGTAACCAGACTTGGTTGCTAGATACAGGGACCTCCGTGTTAATGGGGGAGGGGGGGGGGGCAAAGATCACAAATGTAGGTCATAGGTCAAATTAGGTACAAGCTTACATGTATTTACAGGGGTTGGTAACTTTCCAATCATTAGCTCATTATGCAACCAAACTTTGATGGTAGAATATAGGGACCTCGATGTTATATTTGGGTGAAAGGTCACATAAGTTAAACTCAAAGGTCAAATGAGGCCAAATGCTAATGTAATAAGGTGAAATACATTATGGCTATGGCATTGTTATTATCATTCATGTTTTTATCATCGTCCTAACCATTATCATTATTACCTTACCATTGTTATCTTCATGATTTGCATCTTTCCATCATCTAATAATGTTATGATAATATATAACCCGTATTTATCATGATGTAATACTAATGATAATCATATTATATTATAACTATATAACTATAATGCATATCCACTTCCAGATGTCATCATAAGTGATCCCCTGTTTGAGGGGGATACAAGCTTCATGTCATTCCAGCGGGGCGTCAACCTGCGATTCGAGACCGAGATCGTACTTGAATTCAAACCCCGTTCCAACACGGGTCTCATGTTCTACGTGGCCAATCAGATGTCACCTTACTCCGGTGACTTCCTGTCAATATCTCTTTCGGAGGGGTTTGTCGAGTTGCGGTTCTCCTTAGGTACATAGTGATTAGGGACATGGGGATGATGATGATTGGGGGGAGGGAGATGTATCCCCTTGTTGATTTTTTCCCTGGGGGATCATCCCCCATCCCTGATTGTTAAAATTGTTTTTGCTATTTTGCTACCATTTCTGATAGTTTTTGGTACCTATTCAAAAGATATTAAGTATGATTGAAATCGATTATTAAACTTTATTAATGCAGGGATAGGGGATTTCAAAGTCACACTTTCCACTTTTTCATGAAAATATGTATCCTCAGGGCATTTTTTACCCCATGCAAGGGCTTTTTAGCTCACCTGAGCCAAAGGCTCAAGTGAGCTATTGCGATCGCTTTTCGTGCGTCGTTCGTCGTGCGTAAACTTTTACACATTTTCAGCTTCTTCTTCAAAATGCATGATTGGATTTGGCCCAAACTTGGCAGGAATGGTCCTTAGGGGGTGGGGATTCAAGGGTCCTCAAATAGTACACCTGGCCCCCCTAGGGGCCCAGGGGCAGGGCCCTAAAGGGCCAAAAGTAGGTAGTTTTCAAACTTCTTCTCTAGATCCAGAAATAGTATAGTAAAACCACTTTTGTGTGTAGATACCTCTATATGTGCTGAATTAATGTTCCTCATGACAATGCCCAGGGTGGCCCCATTTGGCCCCTAAGGGGGGCAAAAGTTTGGGGTAGGGCCCTATGGGAATAATTCACGTTCACATCAATGGATTTAAATCAAACTTGGTGGGAATGATCCTCAGGAGAAGGGGATAGAGGGTTCTTGGAATGGTACACCTGGGGGCCCAGGGGGCAGGGCCCATAAGGGCCCAAACTAGGTAACTTTCTAACCACAAGTCCATTTGTAACCATACTTGGGTGGTAGATGCGTAACAGGGACCTCAATGTTATTTGGGGGTCAAAGGTCACATATGCAGGTCAAAGGTCAAATGAAGTCAAATGATAGAATATACCTGCAAGTTTCTTCTTTGGTTGGTATTGGCCCATTTGTGACTAACTTGAATGGTAGATGCTACATGTATAGTGACCTCAATGTTAAATTGGGGTCAAGGTCACATAAGTAGGTCAAAGGTCAAATGTTAAGATAATAGGGTGTGCCTTGTTTTTATAAAAACGGATGTTAGAATTTAATTTAATTGGGCAAAATCAGCTATATGGCAAGGGGATTCAAAGTTTTCCAACTGGTTCATTTGGCTATGTTGGTGCCTATAGATATCAGGTTCCAAGGGCCAAAACTATATGTAACTGAGGTTTTTTCTATGGGCACCATAGAGAGTTTGCGAGACCTCAGGTGAGCGTCGTGCCCCCTGGGGCTCTTGTTATTTTTCTCTCCCTCGTTTTCATCTCTCCCCCCCCCCCCTCACGTGAAATCTCAGGTACTGATTACTGATGTAAGCTTTCTGGATCTTAAAAGGGCAATGACTTGATTCGGAGCACTTGGAAATGCCTAAAATAATCAAATTAGTTGAAATATATACCAATGTATACACTAACTGGAGAGTAGATCTAGTTTAAAAGGACTTGTCATGAATTATTTACCGTAGGAAAAAAGTTTATTCATAATTTCATGTTTTTATTCATAATTATTTTCAGATAATTAAATCACCATGATGGGGTATATATATCTGGTTTACAACATAATGTCCATGGTCCAAAGCATACCAAAACAGTTTATATATTATTGATGTTGTTCCTGATGAACCATTTAGCACCTTTTGTCGGTTGTCCGGCAGAAGGGCCCTAGCATATATTCCCAGCAGAAGGCCCTTAACACTAAACTGTCTCTAACTTAAAAACCATTGATTCTTTTTACATGAGATCAAAGTAGTGGGATATTTTTTAGATCCTTCTGTCAGTCTGTTAAGTGCAAATATCAAATAAGGCAATATTTCTCAAATTAGAGAAAATTTAGTGTTAAGGCCCTTCTGCCAGTAACATATGCTAGGGGACTTCTACCGGATAATCAACGATTTAATGTCTTCTGTACATTCCAGATGGCCAAGGCAATCCTGCCATCATTCGAACAACGAGGGCAGTAGACGTTTCATCCGAGACGTGGTACACCGTAGAAATCAGCCGAATCAACCAAAATGCCATTTTGCGGTTCGGTGACGAGCAACTCTTCCGTCGTGCACCAGGCAATCTCATCTCGCTGGATGTCAACACAGACATCTATATTGGTGGAGCACCCTCGCTTGATCTGGTCAATCCATTAGCTGTGGATGGTGTCGTCACTGGATACCAGGGTTGTATTCGGCGTGTCGGCATCAACGACAATGACCTTGACCTGACCGTGTCCGGTGCCGTAGCGGGGTTGAATATTAACGATTGTGACGGAACGGGATGCGGGTATAACATCTGCATGAACAATGGCACGTGCTCACCAGTAGAGGGCGACACACAAGATTTCATGTGCCAGTGTTCAACTGTAAGTACAATATTGTTTCAGTCTAATAAGTGTAAAATTAGAGCACAGACTGGGACACGATTTTTGGTTAGCCCTACAATAGCCAGCTCTCATGGGGGGAGGGAGAATGGATTCCACCATTGTAATAAAGCTGAAGATTTGGAGAATTTCCAGGACCCATTTTTGTGAGCATACAGAAGGATCCTATAACCATGACCTCACCCCTCCCACTTCACAACTCCTATCCAACATTTACAAAGTGTGATCATCTACAGTGTGTCTCAAATGTAATAAATAAAATAATTGCACAAGTGAAAAGTGCCCTTTTTGGCAATTAGAAAATAATTTGTGATGTGATAGTTACATCAAAGTCAAGGGCATAGTGTTAGCTTTCAAATGCCATTTGTTCTGTTCAATTTGCTTATTTTAATCTCGATATATGTTTAGTTAATTGCAAAAGGGTAAAATCAAGTGTACCACTTTTACCAGGAAAAAGGGCCTGATGATATCATTGACTGTAGTAAAAGTGATTGTGATTTTACCTTATTGTTGGTAACTTAACATATCTTGAGATTAAAACAAGCAAATTGAACAGAACAAAAGGCATCTAAAAGCTAAGACTGTGTCCTTGATGGTGATGTAAGCATCACGTCCCAAGAGTATTTTCTAATTGCCAAAGAGGGCGTTTTTCACCTGCACAATTATTTTTGAGACACGCTGTATCATCTCTTCACTTCTCTCACAGCCTTTTACAGGTCAACAATGCAGCGAGTCCATCTATTGCCTCAACCATCAATGTACCAATGGAGGTATCTGCGTTGCCGATAACAACGGAAGAAGCTATAGGTGTGCCTGCCAGCTGGGATGGCAGGGGGAGTTCTGCCAAGAAGGTGAGGGAGTCATGAATGATTGGGCACTCAGAGACGACAGGCCCAGAAAATATCATAAACTTTTCTTTGAAACATTGTTTTAACAATAGATTTATGTTGCGTAATGCCTCTGTCCCGGAAGTACACATTTTTAACCAATATAAATGAAGAAATTAAATATTTTGTTTAGACTTTTAAGAAGAAAACATAAATTCTTGTATTTTTAAGTTAACTCATTTTAGTGCCTTGGACTTATGTACAATGTCACTTACAGGGTTAAATTTAACTTAGTGTAAGTGATAAACAATGATAGTGCTCAGTTAATTTGACCCTTGGGTAAAATATGTTTCCTCCTCCTCCACCCTATCCCCCCCCCCCCCAAAAAAAAAAAAGAAAGGAAAATAATTTAAAGTCCAAAGAGAGTCAGACTGAGTCAAGAGTAAAATAGGGCTAGGAATACTCCCTAGGGAGTGGAGGTGGTGCACACGTGTGCAGCCATGATATGGCCAGATGATCAAGAGTGGGTAAAGTCGTGCTAATCTCAGACTATTACCACCAACTTAAGCTTTATACAGTGTGTCTAAAAAAAAATTGTGCAAGTGAAAAACGCCCTCTTTGGCAATTAGAAAATACTGTTGTGACATGATGCTTTACAGCAACATCAAGAGCATAGTCTTAGCTTTCTAGTACTGTTAGTTTTGTTCAATTTGCTTGTCTTAATCTTGAGATATATTTATTTAAATAAGAAAGGTTAAAATCACATTTTTGCCATTTTTACTACAGTCCCTTCTAAAAGTGACACAATTGTGATTCCACCCTTTTGTTGTTTACAAGATATCTTGAGATTAAAACAACTAAATTGAACACAACAAATGGCATTTGAAAGCTAAGACTTTGCCCTTGACGTTGATGTATGCATCATGTCACAAGAGTATTTTTAAATTACCAAAGAAGGGCGCTTTTTACTTGCACAGTTTTATAACACATGCTGCAGTACGTCTCAAAAAATGTACAAGTGAAAAGCACCCTCTTTGACAATTATAAAATACTGTTGTGACACATGCTTACATCAACATCAAGGGCAAAGTCTTAGCTTTCAAGTGCTATTCGTTCTGTTCAAATTGCATTTTTTGATCTTGAGATATCTTGTAAACAGCGAAAGGGCATTCACAATTGTGTCACTTTTACGTGAAGAGGGCATGATGCTATCATGACTGTAGTAAAAGTGGCACATTTGTAATTTTACCTTTTCGTTGTTAACTGAACATAGCTCAGGATTAAAACAAGCAAACTGAACAGAACAAACAGCATTTGAAAGCTAAGACTATGCCCTTGATGGTGATGTAAGCATGACGTCACAAAAATGTTTTTTTCTCATTACCATGGAGGGTGTGTTTTACTTGCACAATTATTTTTGAGACACACTGTATATCTCTATCTGCCTTTGCTATATTGTAATCATTATTTTTTTCTCCAGCCATCAATATCACCACTGCCCAGTTCGACAGATCCAGCTTCCTGTACTACCAAGATGTGAACTTTGACCTGCGTAACAGGACAACTACCGCGTTGTCGTTCAACTTCACCACGTCCGTCACCGATGGCCTGATCCTGTGGTATGGTGAGCCAGCCACGACTGGCGTCACAGACTATCTTGGGGTGGGCCTGGAGAATGGTCAACTCAAAATCAGGTAACTTGATTAAAGATAGGGTTCAGTATTTGCACGCCAGAAAACGACAAAATGCACGAAATCAGCTCAAATCATTCACAGTGTGAAGATTAGTATAAATTAACACCTGTCATACAACCTTTGGGTAGAATACATAGTTTTGGTGAAAATCTGGATGGTTAAACTTCAAAATTTGCCAAGTGACGTGAAGTCACTGAAATGAGTCTGTTCGATAGTATTATATCAGTATTCATGTACTGGTCTATAGATATAATATAATAATTGCAACCAAACCGAATGTGTAGCTCCTATAATTTGCTAAAAAAAAATGTATTTGTGACCTGTCAACACGATACCCTGATAAAGTCACACATCCTATGAAACATAAACATAGAAAGATAAATACTGTGGGTGAAAAATAGAGATATTCAAGCTTTTTCATCATGTGAAGGTAAAAAAACACTTCATTTTTTAGGACACTTCACTGTCATACTTTATATCATAATTTGGCACTTTGCTTACCTTTGGGTTGTGTGATTTTATCAGGGTATCATGGTGTTGGGTCACATTTACACAATGTTGATTTTCATGCTTGCAAAGGAGATGCCCTGCCTTTCTATGTTAATAGTTTGAATTCACTGTGAAGGGGAAGAAGACATGTCATGGCTGGTAGTAAATACAAATTACCTAATCTTTTGTTGATTGTGGATTTTGAATATGTCAATTCTATTTTTCATCTCCAGATGTTAAGCCCCTTCTTGGCATAATTCCTACGGCGTGAATAGCAACATCCATCCTTGGTGTCTGATAATCAGTGGCATGCAGTCATCATTACAAGGTCAGTTGCAGCATTTCCAGTTCCTTTCCTCTCTACCCATCCTCCTCCTAAGTTCCTACTCATATTTTCCACCTTCTGTCAACATCTTATTCTTCTACTTCTATGTCTCCTCCAACCCCTCCTCTCTCCTAGCCTTTTTTCTCACTGTTGCCCCACTTTTTTTTCGTCTTCAGCTTCTTATCTCCTCTTCCTCTTTGCCCTAATTCTCATCTTCTGTCTCCCCTCATCAGTGTTGGAGGACTCAGAGCCCACTTTGCCAGTCCTCGGCCTCGGCCTTGTAATCCCATAGCTCGGTCTCATCCTGGGCCTCATTACATTTGTCGTCGATGACTAGGATCAAGGCCATATGATTTTAAAGAATCTGGTCAATCCAAGAATAAACCCCATTTCATTTGTTTGGACGTGCATTTTGAAGTATTTTTCACTAATATTCCATAAAGAATTATGGAAATCCCATTATAACTGGAAGCTGAGTAAATTCACCTCGCATCATTTCTATCTGTATTTCACTTGTAATTCAATAATTTCAATTACAATTACAAATCTATATTTAGTCATTTACATCAAATATTGTTTACTTCAAAGTCAGCAGCTTTTGCTTTACTTTGTTTGAATTTTTCTCAAATTGATAAATTTCAGTAATCGGCTTATTTGAATGAATGGTTGATTAGTTGAATGATTATGTTCAATTGTGTGTAGGATTTCAAAGTAATTTTAAAAGGTTAAAACCTTGCCCTAAAATATTACATTATTTCATAAGTTGGTGACTGAAACTCAGACTCAGCCTAGGAAGGTAGTGACTTGGACACGGTCTTGGCCTTGGACAGTGGTGCCTCATTCACCTCTTCTTCATAATTCCTCAGGGTTGGCCGGTAAATACCTTGTGGTAAATACCGGTATTTACCGGTAAATACCGCCTCGCTATTTTTGACAAAAACAGGAAATACTGGGAAATACTATAAAAAAAAGTTATTTCTTGAAGGATAATAACTAAAAAAAAATGTAGAAATTGTTGTGCAATAGGTGTGATTCAACACAAAATACAACAAAACACTAACTTAACTGATGGTGGGGAACTAGGGACTCATTGATTGGTGGGACAAATTTTCTACATGGCCGAATCAGTACTAAAAGTGGGAAAATCTAAAATCACCTGCTTTTTTATGCCTCCGCAACGAAGTTGCCAGAGGCATCATGTTTTCGGGTTGTCCGTCCGTCCGTCCGTTACCGGATCTCGTTACCGCGATAACTTGAGAACCCCCGATCGGATTTTGATGTAACTAGACCCAAGTAGGTAATATGAGCCCCATGAACTGATGTAGATTTTGGAGCTGAAAGGTCAGCAAAGGTCACGCGGCCTTAAATATGTCTGATTTGGGTTGTCGCGGATGTACCCGCGATACATTGGAGAGGGGCTGGTCGGATTGTCATGTAACTTGGTGAAGTTGTATTATGAGCACCAATGAACTGATTTATTTGGAGCTGAAAGGTGCAAAGGTGCAAAAGGTCACCGGCTAAAAAGGTCTGATATTTGGGCTCGTTACCTCGTGTTGCGAGTAACTTGAGATACAGCTGGCTTGATTTTCATGTAGGGGTGAAGTATGTATTATGAGGCCAATGAAGCTGATAGATTTTGGAGTTCAAAGGTCAAAAGGTCAACAGGTCACCGGACCTGAAATATGTCCTTGATTTGGCTCGTTACCTCGCGCGATAACTTAGAGCGGCTGTCGGATGTCATGTAACAACTTGTGTGAGAGTATTATTATTGAGGCCCAATGAACTGATTCAATTTGGAGGCTGAGGTCAAGGTCAAAGGCTCACCGGGCCTATAAATATGTCTGATTGGGAGTCGTTACCGGATTTGAGAGCGGTGGTCGGATTGTGATGTAACTTGGCGATAGTATGTATATAAGGCAGCCCAATCAACATTGATTAAGATTTTGGGAGCTGAAAGGTCAAAGGTCAAAGGTCACTGGGCCTAAAAATAATGTCTGATTTGGGCCTCATGGTTACCCAGCTTGGGGATAACCTGACGAAAGCCAGTTAGATTTTCATATGTAACGTGGTGAAGTCTGTATTATGAGCACAATGAACTTGATTAGATTTTTGGAGTTCTAAAGGTTCAAAGGTAAAGGTCCCGACAGAAATATGTCTGATTTGGCTCGTTAACCGCGATAACTTGAGACGGCTGGCGGATTGTCAGTGTAATTGGGTGAAGTAGTAGTTACGAGCACCAATAGGACTGATTAGATTTTTGGAGTTCAATAGGTCAAAAGTCAACAGGCCCTAAATATGTCTGATTTGGGTCGTTACCGCGATACTTGAGAGCGGCTGGTCAGATTGCTGATGTAACTGGGCCGAAGTAATGTATTATAAGGCACCGAATAAATGATTAGATTTTGGATGCTCAAAGGTCAAAGGTCAAGCGTCAGTCTGGGCCTAAAATATGTGATTGGGCTCGTACCGGCGATAACTTGAGATACAGCCAGTTACGAATTTTTCATGTAACGGTGGGTGAGTATGTAATTAGAGGCACCAAATGAACTGATTAGATTTTGGAGCTCTAAAGGTCAAAGGTCACTGGGCCTGTCATATGTCGTGATATGGGCCATTACGTGATAACTTGAGTATGATCTTTTCCAATTTTGATGTAAACATGGGCGAAAGTATCTAAATAAGGCACCGCAATTTACTGATTTGATGTTGAGCTGAAAGGTCAAGTCAAAGGTTCAGCTAAGGCCTGCTGTCCGATTGAGGCTCATTGTCTCGATATATTTAAATACTGCTTAAGGAGTTCTTACTGTAACATTGGTTTCAAGTGGGTCGACATGGGCTTATATGCTTATCAATTTAATTGGTCTTGCCACATGGTAGCTTTTCAAATTAAGTAGCTTGGATGGAGTGGCGGACGTGCGAGGCATAACGCATCCGGGACTTGCCCTCGCAGTCGAACTGCTCTAGTTGTCATGAAATATTTTCGTAGTCCATTTCAGTCTGGCTCATAAGATTTACATGTAATTTGAGGGCAGAACGGCCTGGTTCTCAGACTACGGGGGGGCTTAAGGCCCCCCGCCCCCCCCTAATTTGCCAAGCCCCCTAAAAATTTTCAGGGAGGGTAAAAAACATTGTGCAGGCCCTCGCGGAGTTATGCGAAAAAGAATTTTGACCTCCGAATTTGTGAATTGGAAATTTTCGTCCTACCCCTGTGTCAGGCCCCTCCCCCCCCCCCCTCCCCCCCCCCCCCCTCCCTAGTCTCCCCCCACCCCCCCATGAGCGAATTTTCGGCCTGCTGGGATGACTGAGAAAAATTTTGGACCTGGAATTTGGAATGAAAAATCTTTCAACCTAGGATTTAGCCACGAATGAAGCCCCCAGTAGCCCCCCTAAATTTTTCGGTCTAGAACCGCGTCTGGATTAGGGAAAAATACACGAGGGCACTCGACTTACAATGTGATACCTATGTGCTACACCAAAGTCGAAAATCGGGGGCTCTGGAACTGGCTTGAGCGAAAAATGGGGGTCTCCGAAACTGGAGCTAAGGCTTCAGAAAACCTCAAAATGCAATGCTCCGGAACTGCACTGTGGCGAAGTTGCGCCGTGCTGAAAGGGCGATGTTCTGGCCCGGGCACGCCGCAAAGTGGCGGGCCAAGCAAAACATCAGAAGCAACACAGCAAATATGGGGTCTCTGAAACTGAAAAAATCAAAAAGCCTTCTGTGCCTTCCGAAATTGTGATGCTCTGGAACTGAAATTTGGGCTGAAAATGGAGGTCTCAACCACGGCACATAGGTATCACACAATTATACTAAGTGCACTGCCCCCCACCCCCCCCCCCCCCCGGGAAATTGCCAACCCTGTAATTCCTTCTTCCACATCCTGATCTTCATCATCTCGTTCCTCTTCAACCTTCCCCTCCTCCTCACTGACTTCCTTCATCTATTCCTCCTCCTCTTCTTCTTCCTGTTTCACTTCCTCTTCCTCTTCCTGCTATTCATGCTATTTTGTTGGTTGTTTGGCAAAAGGAACCCACCATATTTTCCCGGCAGAAGGGCCTTAACACTCAATTGTCTCGACTTGAAAACCATTGACTCTTTTCACATGAGATGAAAGTTGTGTGATATTCTGTAGATCCTTCTGTCAGTGTGTTAAATGCAAATATGAACTAAGGTAATATTTCTCAAATTAGAGAAAATTTACTGTTAAGGCCCTTCTGCCGGACAACCGACGATTTACTCTTCATCCTGCCAGAAACACGATCCTCATTTAATTTTCATTATTCTCATTATATTCCTCTCTGCTGCCACACCCTTTTCTTTTCCTCACTTTCTTTCCTCTTATTGTCCTCATTTATTTCTTCTTCTTCCTCCTCCACCACCATTTTTTTCTCCCCTCCTCCTCTACTCCTCTTCTCCTCCTCCTGGACAATGGCAGTGAACTGTTCTTACTATATATGCTAAGCTTGTGATGTCAATGTATGAGCTCAATTATGATTCACCTTTTTTCATAGTAGAAAAATCTAGGAGATATTTTGAAAGGAAGCGAGAATTTCATTTCATCATCCTGTTTTGTGTTTTTATCCAGTCCAGTGGGGCACACGATGTAAATATTGGTTACCATTATGATGAATTTTCAAACACTGGATATATCACTATATTAGATGACCCAACTAATTTACTTTCACTTGTGTGTGCATGTCAGGATAAACACATTACTGACAGTGTATGTGGATGATGCGTCACCCATGGCAACGGATATAGGAGGATCCTACACCTCCCTAGATACCAATGGGCACTTCTATCTGGGTAAGTGTGATGTATAATAGTTATAACGATGATGATGATGATGATGATGATGGTGATGATCATGTGCAGATCCAGGGGATAGGGGCGGGCACCCCCTGTAAAATTGCTAAAAATGAGTTGCGGGAATTTGTCCTTGACAATATTTAGGGGATGGTCTAATTTTTTTTTTTTCCGGTTTCGTCCTCAAGCCCCCTCCCAAACTGAGTGACATTTCGGCTGCTACGTTAGCCTTGAAAAAAAAATGTTTGGCCGCCAAAATTTTCCTTTACTCATTGCCTCTGAAATTCTGAAATTCCATAGGAATCGGGTAACGGAAACAATACAATAGCCAGATTTTAGATGCGCAAAGTATGGCCTATATGTGTTATCCTGTGCCAAGCAATGCCACAATGTATGTGCTATCTGCAGTCTACCAGACTGCAACTTTCTGGAATGGTGCCTGTTTCTTCATGCGTGTGTTAGCACTTTCATTGTCAAATTCATGCATGTGCACCAGTGCGTGATTATGTACTAGAGAAATGACAATTCATTGAGGGTACTTAATCCCGCTTAATCTTCTTAGCAGAACAATGCCCACCCAGAAGCCTGGATCTTTTCCCCAAACCTTGAGCTCATGGGAACAGTCTATTGTTTAACTGGGTTAGAAAACCATCCATGAACCACATTATTGAACATCACGGCCTTAAAAGAATTAAAGGGAAAGTCCACCCTGACATCAAGTTAGTTGAATAAAAGCAGAAAAAAGAGAGAAACATATTAATGAAAGTTTGGCAAAAATCCACTTAAGAATAAATGAGTTATGAAGCTTCAAAGTTTTAATCTTGTTATGTCACATGCGGGGAGCTCCCCATAGGTAATATGTAATATAAATTCCATAAATTGCCATTTTTTTAATGGTTCATAATTGAATGGGGTTTTTTTCATAGAAGAATGAATGAAGGCTGACTGAATACATGACATTGTTCCTCTCAACAGGGGGTTTTGGTTTGTCTGTCGGAGTCGCACGAGCCACGCAAGATCTCTACAACTCCGGTTTCATTGGATGGCATGATGGAATCTAATCATGATGCCAACAGCAATCAACCACCAACAGCTTCATGGATCAAATGAAGCGCACGTCAACGTTCAAGTCGTGCAGCTTCAGATAACAGGTCATTCTCAGTGCAGGATGGATCCAAGAAAATTGCACTGGGGGGGGGGGGGGGGACGTGGGAGCCCCATTTGACTGAAATGTTCCAAAAATAACTGCCCGATCGCAATAAGAATTGATCAACAAAGTGGTAGGGGACAGGCATTTTCCCCCCCCCTGCGCCCCGACCACTCTGTAGTGCATTAACCCTAAAAGGACCTCCCCCACCCCCCGCCTGCCTGTGAGATGGGTCTAAAAGACCCGCCTCTTTTATGGTTAATCTAATACATGCAAAGAAGTAAGAATGGGATTCAGCTTGTCATATGATAGTCAATCCCAGTACTGAATTCAAAACTTAGATTTATCTCAGGTAATCAGATAATCAGATAAGTGGATCATTCAAGATATGATTTGACGTGGCCATTCAATTGTTTTGCTATGTACTGTGCGTGTTAGGCCTATTAACTCTTAAACGTGTTGGACCTTTTTAAATAATGCCATATTGAGGAACTTTTGGAGTGCAGTGTCATCTTCAAACAACTACATCTCTTTACACATTCATGTTGGAGAACAATTTTGTGTAGAAATCAATGTTGTAGTTAAGTTCTGAGGCCAAGGCCACCAAAAATTGGCCTCGAATCCAGCCTTGACTACCAGTGTTGGGTGTCTCGAGACATGTCTCGGTCTCGAGACAGTATTTGGGTGTCTCGTGTCTTGTCTCGGTCTCGGACGCTAATTGTCTCGGTCTCATCTCGGTCTCGACAGGAATTGTCTCGGTCTCGTAAGCCGAGACATTGACAAGACACTAAAAAACAGCTCAATTTTGATGAGTCACTCTCAGATTCTTAATGCTCTCTGCCTGATCTACAGCATAAAATGCACTAAACACAGGATTGAAGAAAAGAGAGTAGAGATTAAGAGTCGGATACCTTGAAATACAGTCTGTACATTTGTCTCTTTTAGTGAACAAAGGTACCAAACTTAATGCAGAAAACTGTCGTTACAAGGTGTACACCATGCGCGTGTATGGACTGTCAATCTCAGAACACTCTAAACAAGTAGATTATAGATACCCTTTTAACGTAAACCTACTGTTGAATACCCTAAAAAAATATTCAGTCTGAAAAGATACCCTTTTAAAGTAAACATTCTGTTGAATACCCTAAACAAGTATTCAAGTCTGAAAAGATACCCTTTTAATTAAAGTATACCTTCTGTTAAAAGTATAGAGCCTGATCAAATAAAGTGAACATTGGGGTAAAAAAATCATTTTTATATTCTTATGATGTAATCACTGCCGGATCTTTCATTGATATCTAAAGTTACTAAAATCCATATTTGTTTATTTGGTAAGGTCCGGAAAGCGACAGGAATGACTCATTTTCGAGTAGGGGTGTTGAACACTGATGTCACGGACGGACACTTTTGAGAAATATTGATTCGGTCCTATTTTGACAATCATTAAATTATCTTGAGTTTTGTTTGCAAGTAATTATAGATGAAACACCAGTTTGCTAAAATGCAGAAAAATGTTGTGAAATATTTGTACAAGAATGGTCATACCGCATTTTTATATTCATGTTTATGCAAATTTGTCCGTCCGTGACGGAAAGAAAATTTAAAAGTTTTTTGTTCTATTGCTGGAGCAATGAACTTAAACAAAAACATGCTGAGCTATCTCACTAACAAAAGACCTATAATGTGTATGTATGAAACCCAGATCAATTAAATATTTATATACTAAATATGAATTTGAAAATATCACGGACGGACAAAATTTTTGTCACGGACGGACAAGTGCATTATACTGCAATGGTACATGTAGTGGATTTCTATTTAAGTGATTTTGTAAATGTGTTTTATCAGTTTGGAGAGATATTTCAGCACATAAATCCAATAAATGGCATTGTAATTCATAAATACACCCCCACATAACCCCCTCCCCCAACACACACTCACACATGAGTATTTTTATGCCCCCGCAGACGAAATCTTGAGGGGGCATTAAGCGTTGCACCTGTCCATCCGTCCTTCCTTTCATCCACCTAATTGGTTTCCGCACGATAACTTAAAATATACTGGACGGATTTCAAATATTTTTTGTGTGTAGGTAGATCACATTAAAAATATGTTAAGTTCAAATTCGGAGTCCACAAGTCAAAGGTCAAAGGTCATAGCTCATTATACATGCAGATTGGTTTCCAGATGATAACTGAATAAATATTTGATGGAATTTAAAAATTGTTGGTATATAGGTAGCTGACACTAAAATACAGATCAAGTTTGAATTTGTAGTCTGCAAGTCAAAGGTCAAAGGTCACAGCTCATAATATATGCAAATTGGTTTTTGGGTGATAACTTGATAAATATTCAACAGAATTAAAAAAAAATTGGTATGTAGGTAGATGAAACTAAAATACAAGTCAAGTTTAAGTTGGAGTCTGCAGTTCAAAGGTCAAAGGTCACAGCCCATGCAAAATGGTTTCCACACACTCAATAAGAAATGCTTACTGACTGCATTATAGCTGGGGCATACGTGTCCTTTGCACATACAAAATTTCTAGTTTTTTAATCTTTTCAAGTTTATTAGAGATATGAGTACTGGAAGCTGGGCTGAAATATCAATTTTGATTGGGATAATGCCCATCTGTGACAAAAAATGTCCGTCCGTGACGCCAAATGTCCGTCCGTGACACTGGAAATGTCCGTCTGTGACAAAACTTCTTGTCCTTCTAGTAAAAGTTACAGCTTGCTTCAAAATTACATACATATGTCAGGGAAGTCAGCTTATTAGACTAACATCTGCAATGAAAAGAAATTGTCAGTGTTGTTTCGTTTAGATAGAAACAACAAAAGATCATTGGCAAGTGTAGAAACCAATTTCTATCCTGTCCGTCCGTGACATTGAATATTTAGTGGATTCTATCTTTAGTAGGTAACCATGGCAACAAAATTCCATAAACATTTAACAATTTCAATGATACTCTTCACAATGAACCATACACAAACTGGACAAATTTCACTACTAAATTTTTACAAGCCTTTAAACTTTCAGAATTTGTTAAATGTCCGTCCGTGACAAACTGATCAGGCTCTATACCCTTTTTCATGATACCATTTTCACTGTACGCACACACACACGTTTTTTTTCACACTCGCATGGTGTACACCTTGTATTGATAGTCCCCCCCCCCAGGTTTTGTTTATTCACAAGGTCTATGTCAAAGAAGAAGAAG
>JZLH01S0129604.1:5731-21764 GCA_001188425.1 Eucidaris tribuloides
GCTATCGGCGAACCGGTTCGCCCACGTACAACATCAATGAGGTACTATCGGCGAACCGGTTCGCCGAGAAGACAATCAGATCCATATACCTTTTAATTCGAATGACAGATGTCACTGAAGTTCCTACCAATTACTTTTATCGGAACATGAATACACAATGAACCAAATAAATGAGTTAAAATGTATTGTCTCGATAGCATTTGCAATTTTACAGAAATCGTACAATTTGGAAAGGTTTTACACATAAGTCCGAAACAATCCAGTCCCTGGTTAACACACCTGGATTTTTAGCCCAGCACCCAAAGTGTTAAGGTAAAAATTCAAATGTTATTTGTTTAATTAGCCAGAATAATGAATTGAAAATGGATGAAATATTCAGATTGATTTGTCACTAAAGAGAGCTAACAATATAGATTTTCAAAGGTGAGAATGCATTTTTTTCTTACCTTGGGAGGGGAAAAAACTCTATCTCAGACCCTCCCCAAAGTTATCCCAACTCGTTCCTTCGCTTAGTCGGTCCTCCATGTCTGCCCCCCCCCCGATCGAAAAATCCTGGTTACGCCAGTGAGTGGGACAAAGGCCAAGTAGAATTAAATACGTTTGTCACGTTTAAGGTCTTTTTCATCTCAGTGACTTATGTTCTGTTCGAATCAAGCACATGTAAACACCATCCACTGAAAACGACAAACTATATGCTGTTTGCTATTTGGAGAAAATCATACTGCCGTTATACCTGTAAAAGGTAGGCATTAAAACGCTGGAAGGAGGATTCCCCCTCCCAGAACCTCCCCCCGCTCGGTCGCTTCGCAACCTCGCACAAGGTCCGTTCACATAGATTTTTGAACCCCTCCCCCCCCAAAAAAAAAAAAATCTGAAATCTGGTTACTGGCCTGATTTTGTAGTGCCTTGTGCTATTTTTTAAACATATTCTTGCATTACGTTTTAAGAATTTGTCAATTTTTGTAGGGGGCAAAAGAAACCAAGATGTCCAAATTTTTGGCGCGCTCCGCGAGCAAAATATGCTAATAATTTTTCGCCTAAAGCCATGCACTTCATCAACATGTTCTGCATGGAGGATGATCCCTATATATATTGGGCATCAAGGTCAGCTTGCTACAACTTCTCTAAACTATTTAATCTTCACATGATCAACCACTCACGCGAACAGGAACGGGAAAACACACCTTTTCGTATAATGACTTATAGAAAAAAGGAAGAAGTGGAGTAATTTATGATAGATAGATAGATAGATAGATAGATAGATAGATAGATAGATAGATAGATAGATAAATAGATATTATATCAGCACCCCCGGCGAAAAAATCGTTCCCAGGGCCCTGTGGGTTAGGCACATAAGAATGTAATTTACGTATACAGGTGACCACTATTTGTTCGAATCCTTCTTCTTTAAAAGAGGTGGTGTACTCTTTCTGCAAAGTTTAAATAATAAGTTTGTAATCGCATGATAGCTGGTATACAAAAGGTTAGTTTGAATCTAAATTGTATTGGACTAAAACAATAAATGAACCTGAGTGTTACAATGATTGCAGGTAACAAATTAAAGAGATTACTGCATGTAAATGCAAACTTTGACTTACTCTTCACCAAAGCACATCGTTGACAGTACATTGTATAACAACAAGGTTATCATCAGCTTCGGATCCACGGGTTTGTTGTCATTCTCTGCCAATGCTTTCTGTAATTTCGGGAAGACACCGTGGATAAGATGTTCCAGTCGTTTTCCTGTCGCAAATTGCCTATGAAAATATATGACGAGTGACAGAAACGTTAACTTGCAAAGATAATTATACAGACCTCACTACACCTCAACAATGATCGGAAGACTCGAAGATGCGCCAAGGAGGACTGAACATTCACCTTCTTCCATCCCTCCAGATTTTCAGATACTCATATACGCAATTGCTGATCCTCAGACATGACATTTCCGTGTCATTTTCTCAGAATGTAGACAATTATCATCAACGTTATTCCTAATGATGGTATCCCTTTCAGTAATTCATAAAGAGTTCGGACAGAAACTGACACCTCGACTATAAGGAGAACCATTAAAATTGGTTGAAGGTGGAGGATGTAAACACGATGAAAGATATATGTTTTGAAACATGGACCCGGGGATGGAGTACTATATACTCAATGAAGCGATTAGACCATAAACATGATAACAATGCAACTTTTATCTGGTATGAGGAAAAATGGAAGGAAAAGACGTGGACGTGAATGCAATCAGAACTGTGAAAAACTATTATGTTATTACGAAACGTTGAAGGAAAAGGAGAGGAAAGAAGACAAGTAGACGAAGAAGAAGAAGAAGAAGAAGAAGAAGAACAAGAAGAACAAGAAGAAGAAGAAGAAGAAGAAGATGATGATGAAAGAGAAGAAGAAGGCGGAGGAGGAAGAGCAGGAGGAGAAGAAAAATAAATGATAGAAACAAGAGGAAGAGGAGGAAGATGAATGAAGGAAGAAAAGAAGAAAAAGAAGATGACGATAAACAAAAAACTGAGGAAAAGAAGATAGTGATGAAGAAACATGTAATACAGTTAAAAATTGGCACGATTATTCTATCAAATTTACTATTCCACGAAACTAGTCTAATTTCAAATCAGCAACAACCTGAAGTGAAGACGTATTTACCTGAGTGCAGAGTGGGCTAGTTTACGATGGAGTTTCCACGTTTCCGAATACGTGCTGAAAAGTATGTCTTTAAAGCCATATGTGAAGACCCGGACTGCAGCAAGACACAGAAAAAGCAACAGAGAACTAAGTTCTGACTCTTTCATTCAAGACAAACACACAGTGATAATGTAAAACCTAAATATTTGTATTCAAGTTAATGCATATAATTCTGAAGGTTACTCATAACATCCTACCCGTCTGGGGCTTGCTCGCCCTACTTAATGTTACGCAAGTTGGATTCTTATTCTACGTATAATATTGAGATGTACGAGCCAGTCCGTAATTACAAATAAATTTGATTTGATAGTTTTATTTCGCATTTCTCAAATAAACATAACATTGACAACAAAATATATATACAATACATCATGATGCATATAGCAAAATATGCAAAACGTTCATGTCCAAACCAAACGAAAAACAAACAAACAAACAAACAAAACATAAACATCATCACCACTGAAATGTCGCCACGAAAGTATTACAATGTATTTAACAGAAGCAATTTTAGAACTGAGAGAGTCAACCCATGCAACCTGTCACTTGAAGAATGGTTGCCCTTAAAGTGATAGGCTAACATTGTGGAGCTTCAAATAAAAAAAAAATGTCAAACTTAGCTATCTGAGCTACATAGTAGTGTTTGAATGGACAAGAAAACACCCTAGAATACAAAAGTTTGGAAATTTATGCTGCCACTGGCAAGATATGAATGAATAAGCAATTAATACGCGGGGCGAGTAAAAAAAAATAGCCCAGATCCACACACAGTAAGTCCATGGGAGGAAATGGGCAGGCGAATCCGGTTTACTAACGATTTTCAATTTTTTATAGCACTAAATAATCATTTTGAAATACAATTTTTTCCGGGATTTATTTTTAGACCTTCATCAAAGACACTTGGAGCATGGAGGATTGTGTAGCTCACGGTGTTAAATGTTAGCCAATGCCTTCAAACGCTAGGCTAAAAAGATCTATCCACGCTTCAAATGTTTGTGGTATCAAGGGATCATTTTGTAGCGGATACTGACTTCAACCACCTTTATAATACTGGCTTGATCAAAGGAGCGAGTAGGTGGAATATCTCATCGGTCGGTCTCCGGAGAAACGGGGTTATTGCACTTTCTCCACGATCGTAAATTTGTTGTTGTGTTCCCCAATTTCCTACAAATATCCGATCTGTATACGCAACTACGATCGTACCTGCGGTGCTTTTGTACTTTTGCCGGTAGTATAAAGTGATTTAAATCGATAACGCATGGCAGAGAATTAAGCACTCTAGCTAGTAACGTGGCTTTTATAACGATATAATAATACATCGTCGCGTGCATACAAACCAACTTCCCAGAAACTCGGACGAAAGCTGGATATTCTCGTCTGTAGAGTAACACTGTCATATTCCAATGGCAAGTCGTCCATTCGCTTGACAGTGTTAATTCGATTTCAACGCATCAGGGAAGGGACCGTAAATACTAAAGGTCTTTGCACTCTTCTCTGCAGCTTTGTAGTATTCTACCAATGCAACAACCAAAGTTAATTTTGTGATATTTTCAAATGTCAGCAGCGGCAATCGATTTCTATTGATTTTGTCGAATACTTGCACAGCATATTGCTCAATATTAGATATTCTTGCAGTGTGGAAAAATATATATGTTTACGGGAAGACTTCACTTTTAAAAGAGGCACAATCTTCTGCCCTAAATCTCCCATCATTGCTAGACCACTCTTGAGGAAATTGCGGTAATTTTCAAGAGTAGACTTTCAAGAAAATGTTCATTTTTCAAAATTCTTTTCTCAAGATTATTCAAAGTATTACTAGAGCTCCCTGAAGGTCGAGTTGCCCCCTTTTAAAGGGGAGGGTGCCTTTGACTGTCTCATCACCTATGTCAATCATCAGCGCTCTGTCTTTCTCGTGCATCTCACAGCGACAACATATTTTCACGTTAGTTGCTTCTACAAGGAATGTGCAATTCAACCGGCACCAAAGTTTGAAATCTAAAGGCTGAAACATCGACATCTTTTCCGAAAAGACAGTCTTAACTCTTAACATACCAGAGTCGCGCATACGTACCGCACAATATACACAATGTCCATACAGCTGTAAAATTTCCCTGGCACGTAAAAGAATTACAGCAATTAATTGCCTTAACACTTAAGCGGACCACTAACACAGTCATAAAGTTGTATAACAAAAGTAATTAATGTCTAGAGCTAATATATTGCCAACTTTTTTATCATAAAGTTTATAAGTATAATATCCCCAAAGAGCATTTTTCCAGTGATACCTCAATTGCATCAGTGGTGCCATGCATGACTGAGTACATTGTTCTTGAAGACAACAATATCAAATCACACTTTTTGCAAGTTTTGCCATAAATTGAATGAAATGTGAGATTGCCTCTCATCTTTAAAACATAAATCCGTAATTCATTCGGGTATTCATTCTTTTATCTCATCGTTCATCTATTTACCAAAACTTGGAAAAGTGTGACTTCACATTGTTCTCTTACAGTGTACTCGGTCATGTTTGCCGCCGGTGATGCAAGTGAGGTATCATTGGAAAAAAGAAAACTTGCAAAAACTTGCTCCTTGCGCAGTTGGGAATATTTTATTTAAACATTTGGAAAATAAGAATAGTTGGCAATATTTTAGCTCTAAACATGGATAACATTTTTTTATGCACATTGCACATGGATTTATTATAATTGAATGGAATAAATGTGATGTTAACCCCATGTTAAACTTACAAGAGAAGAAGTTCGGCCGTCCAGCAAATTCAAGTCCTCGTTTAATCACGGCTTCTTTGATGACCTCTTGACGATTCAAAACGACGATCCAACGTTCGCCAGCTTTAAACCCGAATATATCGCCGTATTCTTCGCCCAGTTAGAAAATACTACCTCAGGACTATCTGTCATTGCTAAAACAAGAAAGGGAGAAGGAAGCATAATTGCTGGAGTGGATTATTGTCATAAGTTGTTTAAAGTTTATGCGTAAGATATCCCCTTTGGTGAAAGCAGAATGAAACCCAGACATCTTCCTGTACTCAGAGAATACAGAGCAATAAAAAAAATACAACAGTGACATTTTGAGCATATTTGGTTCAACTGTTCAAGAGTTTATGAATGTTCACAGTTTATTTAATCGTTGTTATGGAGGATTATGTAAACTTTGAACATTTATAACTCTTGAACGGTTCAGTCAAATTTGTTCAAACTATCACCATTTTCTTTCTCTTATTGTTATCTATTCTGTGAATGCAAGTAGATGTCTGGGTTTCATTTCCCTTTAATATCAAGGTGGAATTGAATAGCACCCTGTGTTTACCTCATTTTTTATTTCAAAAACCGGGAAATGATGAACAGAGAATCCTTGCCAAAAGCCATTTTTGATGAGCAAAACAATAAATTAGTCAATTATTGAACACATCCTCAATTTTCTCATTAGTTGTATTTTTACGTGTCCGTTATAAGGAAATCAAGGGCAAAAAAATGCGCTTTTGCAGTTACCATGGCAATTTGCCAAATGTGCGTAAATGTAATAAAACGTTGTTGGCATTAGGTTTCAGGGAACATTAACATATTCAGTAAATATTGAATACAGAAATGTTTCAGTGGCGAAAAAATAGGTAGGAGGACATTGCGTCCCATTGAGACTTAAAAAAAACTCACCCTCATAATTATTAAGATTAGCTCTTTACACGCTGAATTATTTTGAGGGGATAATAATGACAATTGTTCTTCTCACATTTGCTTTGAATTTCGCTTTCATTTTTGTGGTAACAAAAATAGTTATTTTCCTAAGTATCTTACTTAAAGGCACTGTATAACAGTGTTTCCAGTTTAAAAAATCGGAGCTGCATGATTCCCCACGCTACTTGTGTCTCTGACATGTTCTAAAAATGAAGCCCTGAAAAAAATTGCAGTTTAAAACGATCAGTAAGTGCTTTAAAAAAGTAAAAATCATTGAGAGACTATTCCAGCTTTCCCCCATAGACTGCTGTGTTGCAGAATTTCCTATCGCCCGATAGGAAATTAATGTGCCAATTTGTATCTGCACATATTGTACTAGTGACAGCATAACTGTCCAAACTTTTGTGTTCTAAGGTGTCTATTTGTCCATTCAAACACTGTCAGATATGTCAGATAGCAAAGTTCGACAATTTTTTAAACGTGTCTTCCACAGTGTTATATAGCGTCTTTAAGCATGCTAGCTATTTTTTCAGTGTCCCCAGTGCAAATTTGAAGAAAAACATAATTATTACGATTGTTCAATTTAATTGTACGAATGTGCACAGGAGACTCTTTAGCATGCAAAGGGTTAACCATGGAGGCAGGCCCATAGATTACATGAGACGCACAACAAATCAGAACTCATGCCTATTACACACCGTTCATAATCCTCAGAAGAAGAAAAAAAAACCTTTATGATTTAAAATGTCTAATTACTGGAGGTATTCATTAATCCCCATCCCCTTTCATGACAGGTTTTAATGGTTTCAATGATTTTATGTATGCAAATGTCATGCATACCTTTCTGACAAAGGTTGTTCTCGACAACCCGATAGCTTGCCGGATATAGCAACACCTAAAGTATGCAAGTTGCATTTTTCTTGTTAATGTCAGGATACAGCTGAAAGAAACTGCACATCACCATTTTGTAGAGGAAAAATATTCATAAATTTGAATACATTGCCGAAGCGGACTGCTGTAATATAGTTACCGAATATGCTGCCTACGACCGGAAGGCCTCTCGGTCCGGGGGGAAACCCCGTTGGTCTGACGATCGTCCACAGGGCAAGAGCTGGGAGGATGAATGCTAGGCATGCTGTAATGAGGAAGCTGCAGCTACACTGTCCAGAAATAATATCCATGACTTCACCCATATTATCGAGCAGAATGAACGTCTTCAACCAACGATAACTACACTCCTTACTGGATGTTCTCTACAGATTTTTTTCTTTGAAAAATTGGATTCAAATCAAGGTGTACTTGTATACAAAGCGAACCTGTGTGCAATCAAGTCGCATATCGTGACCTTTACGTCCTTCTATACACAAGGGCAAGGCCGAAAGTTATGATTCATCTTGGTAAAATCGAAATAACAACAATAACAACAATAACGATCGGCGTCTTGGCAACGACATTTTCCCGCCATCAAATCAGACGAGCTGATGAAGCGTCCATAAATTGGATGTGAAACCGTTCTCTCCGGAATGAAATCGTGAGTAGGGATGAAATGAATGAGTTATTGCTATTACAAGGGCAAAGACCTTTCGTTATAAGTATGCCAGTTGAACGTCAGTGTCACGTACATGCAACATCGACATTACTTATTGATTAATTCAGAATGCTGTACCAAACACGCCGGAATCGTGACTGGAATTTAAAATCGTTTTGTAATCAAATGTTTGTTGGATTTTTAACCGCTATAGACCAAAAAAAAAACAGCCTAATACATGTACAACAAATCCAAACGAAACGCAAACATGACCCTGTAATGTATGCACTGGAAATTCAACAAATTAATCAGCGTGATTATTTACCGAGTGTGGTCTTGAGAATGAGATCAAGGTTTTCCAGACAGCCATGTAGATTGTAAACTTCAACCAGCGGAGTGGTGTAAAGTCCAACGCCGTATACTGCCCGGCTTGCGAACTGTCATCGGATCATGATTAGTTATCTATACGATATATCTATACGACATAACATAAATTAATTTCAATCCATGATTCGAATGGGTAGAGTGGGAGAAGGGGTATCGATTTGTGAGAGGGATGGATTCAGCATTGGTAGTCATTAATGTTTGAGGTGGGGGAATGGATTATGTTCAATTGCTAATTGATTTTATAGATGTATAGCTGGCGTACGGGCTGAATATTTGTTCAGTTACTCTGTACGTGTGTGTGTGTGTGTGTGTGTGTGTGTGTGTGTGTGTGTGTGTGTGTGTGTGTGTGTGTGTGTGTGTGTGTGTGTGTGTGTGTGTGTGTGTGTGTGTGTGTGTGTGTGTATGGTGTGACTACGTGTATCTGTGTGTCTCTGTGTGTCTGTTTGGGTGGTTGTGTCTGTGTGTCTGTGTGTGCATGTGCGTGTGTCCCGTGTCTACGTATGTGAGTTTTTTGTTACGTGTCTGACTGTCCGTTTGTGTCTGTGTATGTCTGTGAGTTTTTCTGTGTGTATGTGTTTTATATGTATGTTCGTATGTGTATACGTGTTTTATATTTATTTCGATTTTTTTTAAAGCAGGGTTGTCCTTTCAGTTAAAACACTGTTCTCCCAAGGGGCCCTACATACAATTAAAAAAACAAGATAAACGAATTATAAATGCAACGTTTACTACAAGAAATGATAATTACAAAAAAAAGAGTAAAAAATAATTGCAAATGGTAAAACAAGAAAACAACAAGACACACAATAAATAATCAAGTTAGAACATATATGCTGCAGTGATGAATATGGCAAGGTTGCATAAGGCAAGTTCAAATATTAAAATGAAGATAGAGGTGTATTGGTATCTTATTTACAGGGCCCTTTAATTCAACAAACACGTCTGTAGTTCTTGAAGGGGACTGTATTTCATTTTTTTTTCAATTATAAAGGTTAAGCTTTGATATCTATTATCAATGATTTGTATGTTTTAAAATGATTCATGCTATATTAATTTTGTTATCAGACTGTAAAAGAAAATAGTAAGATGAAAAGCAATAATATATTCATATTTTGAGTATAGGAATGTAATCATGTTACAATGATTATCATAACTTGTGTACATTATGATAACTGCATTATTTTGACAATTCAAATTTTATTACTCTTAACCTAGTCATTTAGTAACACTTGAATATAATGTTGCATGTGTGCTGTGTGCTGAACAGGATTTGCATTGGAAATGGGAAGACAAAGAATTGTGTTTAGTTTTTAAGCCACTTTTCAAGGAAAGATTTTGATATATTATTATTATTATTATTATTATTATTATTATTATTATTATTATTATTATTATTATTATTATTATTATTATTATTATTATTATTATTATTATTGTTATTATTAGTTATTATTATTATTATTATTATTATCATTATTATTATTACTATTTATCATTATTATTATTATATTTTTTTTTTTTTTTTTTTTTTACCTTTATTTACAGAAAAAAACAGACCGCGTGATCTTCAGTGGATTAAAGGGAAATGCACGTAAGATTGAAAAAAGTCAGTTAATAATAATAATTCTAGTAATAATGAAAATAATAATAATAATAATAATAATAATAATAATAATGATAATAATAATAATAATAATAATAATAATAATAATAATAATAATAATAATAATAATAATAACAATAATAATAATAATAATAATAATAATAAAAGCAATAGCAATAATAATAATACATGGGATTTTTTATGGCGCCATTATCCATTTTAGTAAAATGTTCAAGACGCTTTACGACAGGAGAACAGGAAAAACAACAACAAATATAATTTTCGCACACAAAAAAATAACGACAAAATGCTCCAAGAATGAAGTATACTGCTTAAAGTCGCGGCTGTGAAAATGTCAGGGTCACACATGTCCTCGTGTTGCACAGTTATATATCAGAAAAAAAAGGTGGTGGTAAAATTTGTTGTGTATAGCTTTCTGTGGTATCAATTTTCAATCGGGGCTGGAGATTAATTGAATACCAGTCAATTAGTGCTTGTTTTCTTCAAGTAAACACAGTTAAGAGCTGTGATTCCAGCCTGAATATATACTCTAGTATAGCTAGTGTATATACTATACAAATATATACTGATACGAGAGTCTCTGGTTGAAACTATGTTGAGCCCGAGGTAACGTGGACTGTACTATTTTCCCAAGGGGCGCAGCCCCGAAAGAAAATAGTTAACAGTCAACGTAACCGAAGGCGTTATAATTTCAAACAGAGACTCTGAGGACATGACATATTTGTTTTATATCCGTCATCGAATTAACTGGGAAATTACACAAAGTGAAAAGGGGTATAGAACATTTACTTACGGTACTCCTACGAGTACTAGCTTATTGACAAGGCCTTCTCTGTGTTATGGGCGAGCTAAGCGAGCCTAGCCGAACGCGACAGCCTGAGGGCTTTTTTGAGATCTGCTTCGCATCCGAAAAGTAATTATTATTCATGACCACAGGAACGACCGACCTCTGTTTGAATCAACCAATGAAATTGCGCGCTACGCTCCTATGTCTTGGCCTGGTCAACTATTCGGTGGGTTGAAATAAATTCCTTCAGTACTGTTGACTACACAAAATACCATCAAACACCAAATTAGTGCACGTTCTTATTTGAACGGAGAAGATGAAGCATGTTTCGTTAATTTTTTTGTTTTTAAGGTCCAATTTGGCGTGCAGAAATCTACGTGTAGGAATCATTTCACCTAATGAAATAACGAACGCTTCCAGATCGTTTCGTGATACTGCAACAGTCTGTACGAACATGGTCCTAGTGTGATTACATATTCAACGTAGGATCAAAGTAGACAGACGTGCTGATTGGTTGATTTTTGCTACCAAAATCGGGTATTAAAATTCGGTAATTCAAAGGTCTAGCATGAGAATTCGAAACAGATCTCAAAAGGCCCTCGTGCTGCGCGCGCTCGGATGGGCTCGCTTCGATCTCCCGTCATATCGCGAGAGGGCCTTGTCAAAAGGCTATACACAAGTACATGTGTGTTGCACGGCTTACCATGCTTACAGGTGCGCGATATTTTTATTTGAGGTACGGATAGGGATACAATTCCATAAACGTATACTCTAGTTAGTCGAGTACCAATTTTTAAACTTTTAAAAGACCGACTAATTTAATCCTCATTCTTATTATAACTACAATCCTTACTCAAACTCAACGAACTTAACCTAGTGTTAATCTTAAACTTTGCCAGACTTTCATACGAGTATAGCACGCTATAATGTCTTTCACGCGCATAGAAAAAAATAGCGCACGGTACTTGTGTTTGTACACAGGATTTATCCGGCTTTTGAATTTAAGCTCAATCGCGAACCCAATGTCTGGCGCCCTCTTTTTTTTAATTGCTATGTACTATCCTATGCTTTGATGTACTATCCCATGCCGATAAAAGTATTATCCTTTGATGTACTATCCCATGCCTATGAAAGTACTACCCCATGGTTTTGAAGTACTCTATCCCAGACTCTCAGAATAGTGTGTTTATTTTGGAACATGTGACATACTTTTGACCAACCAGGATTCAAGAAACTTACAATGAGGAATATAATAGTATATATTTTTCAACTAAGTTGCTACTAATGTCATTCAAAATGCCCACCAACTTGTCGTCCATCATTATTTGTATTTTGAGAATAAATTGTGTTCTCAAATGGCACCAACGGCAAATACAACTTAATTTTATTCAGTATCACGTTATTTTGAAAAGAAAATACTGTAATAAAAAAAAATCTACTCCAAAATTAACCTTAGGGTTTGTTGCCAACATGGCCGCTAACATATAATATTACATATACACTGTGTCCCAGAAAAAAAGGAAACCAAATATCATGGCAGAAATATTCAATCATAATGAATAATTTCTTAACTGAATTTGGTATGATTGTAAATCTCTGTTCATTTTCTTTTATTTGTACATAACTGATCACTAGTCGTTCACGCATTGTTGAATATTGGTGCTACCAAAATTTCATTTGCACGCGCATATTCCATCTTTCAAATGTTATCATTTTTAAGAAACAAAAGGATGACATAAAAATTCATAATTTCCTCTTTTATCTGACACCTCATGCGTAAAAATTAAGTAAAATTAAAACATGCCTGTTTTAGCGTGAGTTTTAAAATGAAACCATTTTGAGCAATTAGAAGTGAGCTGAACAAAAACGTTCACGCACTCCTGACTTCACACAATATTTTGCTCGGGACACAACAATAAGCTCAGAATCATGTTCGAAAGGTAATTTCTTGGTTGCTGGCTGCCAAATCCAGAAAACAGGCTTTATGAATGCATTTTGCAACATTTCTGAAAACAAGCATCATTCAAATTGTCTTTTCCCACTGATGCAACGTTTATTTTTCACAAATGTGGTATCATAGGAAAGAAGACTTTCAATGATGTCCTTCTATGTCAAAGATATTCTGAATACATTCAAGCATGACACTTTTAATTTCAAATTTGCTCGTGCAAATGATTTTATGACTTTGTCCGTTCTTATTGTATTTGCTCAGCCATGCGTGAGTAGGAATCTCTGTGACCGGTATCAAATTAAAGAAAATAAAATATGCTTTCCAACCATGTGCAATTTTCTTTTCATATTTGTTATTAAGACATAAAAATAGTTTCATTAATCTCGGTTTCATTTTTTCTGGGACGCACTGTATATTATATTACATATTATAAACTGCATTTATCTTCTTGTTCATTGATTGGTTAAAAGTATGTCACATGATGAAAAATAAACACACTACCGTGCGAGTCTGTGAGAAAGTACTATTTACGGATACGTAAACAGTACTTCAAAGCCTTAAATAGTACTTCAAATCCGTAAAAAGTACTTCATAGCCGTAAATAGTACTTTTCTGGCAATCTGATTTGCTCCACGATTTGTTCGATCTGTCGGCATTTAGCCAATCAGAGGTTAGGATATGTTGAGTTTTTATTATGAAATTCAAACAATGGTGCCATAAATGTAACACTATCGGAAAGGTATGTAATTCCCTGTTGGTATTATGCATTTTATTCATTAAATCATGTCCTAGTATTTTTTCACAATAAACTTTTATATATTTCGTCGTGCCGCTCCCCGCGCTCTGGCAGGAGCTACTAGTACTAGCTATGCTACATATGTCACGATTGCACAGTAGCGAATGCGGGAGCGAATGCCAAATATCTGGTTCATTTCGTGTCGCCGATAGCTTTACGAACTGGATGTCTAACTTACCATCATCGGCAGATTTAGTTGGGAATACTGGGTTAATGAAATTAAATTGTTCACTATTAATTGACCGAGTGTGAATTTTGGGTTAGCAACACATACGCCCGACGCTATATTATTCCACGAACTTTCGGAACTCTTGCTATTATACTAGTAGCTGGAGAACACGACGCTTGCCAAGTCACGTTGTGTGGCTACATCAGATAGCGCGCATGTCACATCGTTTAGAGTATATTGCGCGTATGACCCGGTTTCGAAACCCACGCTAAAGTTTTGCCTTTATAACTTTTTTTTTAACTTTTTTTATTAATGTCTTGGGGGTACAAGCACTGTTCTGTACGGTAAGCAACGTTACCGGTAGTCGTTACTAACATGTATTTAATTGTGAATACTGAATAGTGATCTTTAACGTAAATTAGATCAAACGTTAGTTAACGCCGCGTTAACGTTAACGAATAATTGCATACATTTATTGAAATCTTTTAACCAATCAATAAACAATGAATATATGAATGTAGTTTATAAAGCAAATATGTACGGCCTTCATTCGAAGCTCTAGTTTAAAAATATGGTGTGACTGGCAGTAGTACTATTTGCCTTCAAGGCTACGCCCCTCAGCAAATAGTACTATTGCAATCACCTCGGCCCTATAGTTTTAACTAGAGCCGCTCATGGCCGTACATATTTGTTATATATTAACCAAGATGACATATGGACTGGTCGTGTGATGAAGTAAAAATGGCAATTCAATATGCATGTGAACTGCTGACGGATCAGTTACATAAGCAATATGAGCACATTCGGATTCAATCCATCAAACACCAGTGTAACAAGGACAAAATAAAGGGAGCCCTCCATAATAACTGAAATAAAGCAAAACTGTGAGTGACTTTAAAACAGATTTTGAAATTAAAAGATATGAATTAATTTGTTTTGAATGGCTCTTCTAAACTATGGCAGATTATTCAGTTTAAAGCCACATGCTAACATTAGGACACTATTCTCAACATTACGTATGTTAAAGCTTTAGGCTACCATTGTGGAGCTTCAATATAAAAAAAAAACAATAAAACTTTGTTATCTGAGCTACATAGTAGTGTTTGCATGGACAAATTAACACCGTAGAAAGTTTGAAAAGTTTAGAAAGTTTTGGTGCTTTTAACGTCAAAAACACCAAATTTTGCAGGGTTTTTTTGAAATCGTTCAGTATTGAAGAATTCAATGTGCACGCCAAATAGCTTTTTGGCTTTGTTTTGTTGTTTTTCAATGACATACTTAAAAATCATTATAATACCCGATCTTTCGGGGATTTTCAGTAAAATGTGTGCCACAAGCACATCCAAAAGAAGTGGTGCGTATGTATTTTCAACGTGAAAAATCTGGCTGCCCGTAAATCACGGCACTCAATTTTTCGGCTGCGAGAGAAGTTTTGAAGGTGTCATTAATTGATTTCAACGTTATTTCTAATCACATCTGTGCTATGATGCCCATAAAATTCATCAAATGCAAATATGGCGTTTTTTTCAGTGAATTTGGCATGTAATTTGAAATTGGTAAACCTGGAAACCCTGCTCATCAATTGAATACTTTCCTTGTCTTCGGAAGATGATTAACAGAATCGTTCATCAAAAATATTACTACAGAAAAAATATTATCAATCATTTTTTGCTGGGTGGTTTGATCTTGTAGCGAAATTAGTTTTTGTTTTTCTTATATCAAACCAAAGTGGAATTTTAAAGAGAATACACAGTACAGGTTACGTACTTGCAGAACAACATCATGTTTATATCAGCTGCTTTCAAGCCTTCTGTGAACAGATAGTATTCTGAAAATGTCACTACAGTACTGGAGAGAGTAGTTGAAAACAACAGAACACTTTTCGTTGACAAATCTGCTACACAAATCCCCACTGCTGACAAAGTACTAACACAGAAATCAATATGTGGGACTATGTCAATTGTTGACGTATACACTATAGCAATGGAATGGGCATATCGTATGGAAAACTTCAACTGTTCGAACTGCCAATCCCTCATCTCCTTATTGCACATGGAGTGAATAAGTCCCACATTGTAATGCAAATGTGATATACTCTCAGCTGGAAAATAGGGAAAAGCGAAATTTTGATGAAAGATTTTTTATCATCAAAAAGTACTGTGTATTCTTTTTAAGAACACTGTTAAAGTTGATATTCATAGGAAATTAAATTCAACAAATTTAGTTTACTTTATAATTTAGTGAGTTATCTAAACATTTTATGCAGCTAACATGCCATGAAAGTGTGTCAGCTTCGGGTTTTATGAAAATAAAATTGCGATAAATTGACCCTCTCCCATCTCCGAAACCGGCTACAGGAAAGGGCCTTTTTGTGTGACGTCACACCCGGGTATACGCTACACGCAGTT
>JZLH01S0129604.1:24961-35794 GCA_001188425.1 Eucidaris tribuloides
GGCCCCCTCACACCTAACCGAATTGCCTGAAATATGCCTTGCGATGGCTGGCGAAACGCATTTTTTTTTTAAATCGTTTTCAATGGTAACTGATAGTAAACATACCCTTCGTGTTTGGGTTCGTACACCTTCCGAACTAACAGCTGCGATTATTAAAATTCGCGCGGAAATTTAGAACATATTTAAAATTTCCCGACGAATTTAAAATCGTTGGTCATCTGTTTGAATTCGCATCTCTTATTTAGTCTGCGGTAATCGTTCGTTTTTCGTTCGTGTGTTATTGTCGCGCATAGTCCCTCATCGCGCTTTTGCCAAAGTGGACCTATCTCGAAAGAATCCAAAAGGGGGCCTCACACCTAACCGAATTTAGGCGGACGAAGGGTGACGAATGGGAAAAATGCACAAAATGCACGCGAATTCAACGAATTCAAATAAAATTTCCGTCAAATCATGCGATCAGTAACTATTGTCAAATTTTATCAACGAACGGTAAGCGAAGGATAAATATGACATGCGAAGGATATCGAGTTTTCGGTTCACCTCTTTGAGTAAATTGCAGCCGAAGGCGAGCGAAGGGTTGATATAACCAAATAAGACGAACGAACAGCAATGGTTTGATATGGGGTGCGATTAGAAACGAAGACGAGGGAATAGATCAGGCGTTCTTGTACGTTTGTCTTTTGAGTCAATATACCACTGTAAGAATAAACTCCTAAAAAAAGTAGTTGAAATTTAGCTTTGATCAAGTATTTCTCCCTTCTTGTATAATCAAAACATGCTTGGTATTGGCAGAAAGCTTATTTAGTTTTCTTTAAAATGATATCCAACTTGTTATGATTATGTTTTCAGGGAAGGAGCAGTATTTGAAAATATGAGATAAAGTGTAAATTGAAAAGCTGCAAAATTACCGGTGGTCGTGAAGAGTCAATAATTAACGTGTTGTTTTGTATGGAGTTATGCCTATTGTTTTTAGCTGGTCAAACATGAATGTTAGTTTCAAGGGAGCCCCCTGCCATTTCATTTATTACTCTAAGACTGTATGGTTTGAGTTCTGTTTTTAGACTTCATTTTGAGTTATTGCCAGTAAATACTGGACTCTGAGGCGGGCTGGCATCTTCCATTTGACTGAAGAAACTAAACTTTGGGTTGAAATGTTTATATATGAGTAGGGCGTGCAGTGCGAGTCACAGTGAGCACTCAGAATCGCCAAATATTCGTCTGGTCATTCGCATTTGCATTCGCAATCCATAGTTTGTCTTAATATCTCTTAGCCTTGTCTTCGTGTATGTATCGCTATTAAAATTTAGTAAAAGTTAGTATTGGTTTCCCTTCGCATCCGTTTGTCATGTTTGTCATAGTATCTTCGTTTCCATGCGCAACTCATATTTTGTCATCGTGTTGCTTCATTAAGGGTTCTTTCGAGATCGGTCCATTTTGGCAAAAGCGCGAAGAGGGACTATGCGCGACAATAACACACGAACGATAAACGAACGATTACCGCAGACTAAATAAGAGATGCAAATTCAAACAGATGACCAACGATTTTTCAATTCGTCGGGAAATTTTAACCTTGTTCAAAATTTCCGCGCGAATTTGAATAATCGCAGCTGTTAGTTCAGAAGGTGTACGAACCCAAACACGAAGGGTAAATATGATTTACTATCAGTCGCCATTGAAAACGATTTTTTAAAAAATGCCTTTCACCAGCCATCGCAAGGCATATTTCAGGCAATTCGGTTTGGTGTGAGGCCCCCTTTAACGAAGCAACATGATGACAAGATATGAGTTGCGCATGGAAACGAAGATACTATGACAAACGGATGTGAAGGGAAACCAATACTAACTTTTATTAAAGTTTAATAGCGATACATACACGAAGACAAGGCTAAGAGATAGTAAGACAAAATATGGATTGCGAATGCGAGCGAATGACCAGACGAATAATTTGGCGAATTCTGAGCTGCTCACTGTGACCTGCCACTCGCCACGCTGCTCATATATAAACACTTCACCCCAGAGTTCTAGTTTCTTCAGTCAAATGGAAGATGCAGCCCGCCTCAGAGTCCAGTATTTACTGGCAATGACTCAAAATTAAGTTAAAAACAGAACTCAAACCATACAGTCTTAGAGTAATAAATGAAATGGCACGGGCTCCCTTTGAAACTAACATTCATGTTTGACCAGCTGAAAACAATAGGCATAACTCCATACAAAACAACACGTTCCTTATTGACTCTTCACGACCACCGGTAATTTTGCAGCTTTTCAATTTACACTTTATCTCATATTTTCAAAAACTGCTCTTTCCCAGAAAACATAATCATAACAAGTAGGATATCATTTAAAAAAAACTAAATAAGCTTTCTGCCAATACCAAAGCATGTTTTGATTGCTAATACAAGAAGGGAGAAATACTGGATCAAAGTTAAATATCAAAAACTTTTTTGAGGAGTTTATTCTCTCAGTGGTATATTGACTCTAAGGACAAACGTACAAGAACGCCCGATCTATTCCCTCGTCTTCGTTTCTAATCGCACGCCATATCAAACCATTGCTCACTGTTCGTTCGTCTTATTTGGTTATATCAACCCTTTGCTCGCCTTCGGCTGCAATTTACTCAAAGAGGTGAACCGAAAACTCGATATCCTTCGCATGTCATATTTATCCTTCGCTTACCGTTCGTTGATAAAATTTGACAATAGTTACTGATCGCATGAATTCGCGTGCATTTCGTGCATTTTTCCTATTCGTCACCCTTCGTCCGTCTACATTCGGTCAGTTGTGAGGGGGCCTTAACATGCAGTGTCACAGTATTCTTTGACCAACTATAAAGCTATTTTGGGGGCACAGCATAAGCATCGATTTATTTCAGAGCAGCGTATAAGTTGATAGGTTGCAAGCACCCAAGGCACGAATTGAAATGGGGGTGTAGAAAAGGAAAATGGGTCAGAAACGATCAGGAGACCGAAAAGAGAGTGAGATAACCAGACGAAAAGAGGAACACGGGACCAAAAAGGGAAGGAGAGAACCAGACAAACAGAGGAAACGAGTGGGAATGGGTGAATGGGAGAGAAAAGAGTTGGAAAAAATAAAATGAACCCACATATACCAACGAGCTGACCCACCCGCCCCATCTCCTCCCACACACACACACACACACACACACTCCCACACAAACAAACACGCATAACACCACATATCACAGCTTAAAAATTTGAGCAAAAATCAGGGGGAAAATGACACAATTACGGCATGCTCATAAACGTAAACTTCAAAGAACAGGAATTAGCCTACTACTTTATTCGTAAAACCAGGGGCGTCGATCTATTTTTTTTTTTGGATGGGGAGGGGGCAAATGTGAAAAAAAAAGAAGTCCAAAATTTTCGGTGCGCTCTGCGCGACCAATTTCTATATAGAATTTGAAAAATTGAAAATTGTGTATGTTTAATGATATTCTAATGCTAAGTTTAATGGTTTTGTAGTGTTTTTCAATGCGTTGTAAACATATCCTTGCATTACAAATTAGGAAATTTTTAATTTGCCAAAATTATTGGGGGGGGTCGATATGTTTGTCCCCCCCCCCTATCGACGCCCCTGCGCAAAACACATATGGTTTAAAACCATAATACGAGAAATTAGATTGAGACAAAGTAACTGTGATAAATCAAGGTACAGAAGAAAAGGAAGTATAATATACTGAAGGCCAAATTAAGAAAAGAATCTTACCTTGGCATAATGAAGCTGAAGTAAGCAGAGTGAAAGCTAAAGCGTACTCAACCAGTCGAAGTTCCCTTATCTTTGTCATAATAGCGATATTTATCCGAAACAAATAATCCTCCAGCTAAACTCCTGTACTCTCCACACAGGAAATAAAGCAAACCAAGATAGTCTCAAAATCTAGTTGTTAAACGCCGTTTGATGTTATCTATTACTTCCGCATATGGGACACCATATGTCACAAGATGAAAAGAAAATGAATGATGGCATTAATTCGTTGTAGTGATGGAGTCACAAATGACTTATCATAGTATATTATACCATACGAGTTACTGATCGGCTAAACACTATCACGTGATTGAAACACAATTCAGTATGTTTCCCTCTCAAGGGCTGTGGAGGGGGAATGCTGATCGATACCATTGAATATTTACATTCTGGAAAGGTTTTTTTTTAATGTGTGTGTGTGTATGTGTGCACACAAATGGCAAAATTATTTTCCCGATACTATTAGTCTGTAGGGCAAGGCCAAATTTCATGATTCTCCGTAGCCTCATCAGTGGTATTTTACAAATCCCTAGTGATGATCGTTTAAATATGACGCTCGACACCCCCCCCCCCCCATGAAATTTGATCACGGTAAAAAGAGGCTAAGAGGCTAAAAGAGGCTAATATTCAGTTGATTAATTCAGTACGCCACTGATCTGAAAAATGATACACATTTGAATGTTTGAAATAAACCCAAACCAGGTAGGTCGATGTGGCCTGCGATTTATTTTAACACTATCATTTTCATATATTCCTTTATTTGTATCAGTTTTCTAATATTGCAACAATATGTTAATGGGAATATTTCAATGAATAAATATTAAATTGTCTACATGATATTCAGTTGTGCAGAATTATGTTGTTCATAACCTCTAGATATAATTTAACTTCCCTATGATCACTATGCGACTTCACATAATTTACGCAATCGTGTCACCACACATTCAACACGGAAACACATAGATTCTGTAAACTTCTCATGATTTATATTATTTTTAGCACTTCAGGGATTGCTAGCTAAACGCATGATCCATTTACGAGGATAATATTCGTCATAAAAAAACTATGACTTAAACAAACCATCACTTTGTGATTGGAATATGAATTGAATTTTCACTCGGTAATGTATATGCAAGTACGGTGTCGATTGTATAATGTCAATCATATGAAATCATATGAAATCACTGCCAAATTGCATGATTTGCCGTAGTCTCATCAGTGGTATTTTACAAATTCCTAGTGATGATCGTTTAAATATGACGCTCAACACCCCCCCCCCATGAAATTTGATCACGGTAAAAAAAAGGCTAACATTGATGAATTTTATGTGTATATGTTCGCTTCCGACCCCCAAATGACTTGCCTCATTCGTTTCTGACACCCAAATGATTTGGCTCATTCGTTTCCGACCCCCAAATGATTTGGCTCATTCGTTTCTGACCCCTAAATGATTTGGCTCATTCGTTTCTGACCCCCAAATGATTTGGCTCATTCGTTTCTGACCCCCAAATGATTTGGCTCATTCGTTTCCAACCCCCAAATGATTTGGCTCATTCGTTTCCAACCCCCAAATGATTTGGTCCATTCGTTTCTGACCCCAAATGATTTGGCTCATTCGTTTCCAACCCCCAAAGGATTTGGCTCATTCGTTTCTGACCCCGTAATGATTTGGCCCATTCGTTTCTGACCCCAAATGATTTGGCTCATTCGTTTCCAACCCCCAAAGGATTTGGCTCATTCGTTTCTGGACCCCAAATGATTTGGTCCATTCGTTTCTGACCCCAAGTGATTTGGCTCATTCGTTTCTGACCCCGTAATGATTTGGCCCATTCGTTTCTGACCCCAAATGATTTGGCTCATTCGTTTCCAACCCCCAAATGATTTGGCTCATTCATTTCTGGACCCCAAATGATTTGGTCCATTCGTTTCTGACCCCAAATGATATGCCTCATTCGTTTCTGACCCCAAATGATTTGCCTCATTCGTTTCTGGACCGCAAGTGATTTGGCTCATTCGTTTCTGACCCCTAAATGGTTTGGCTCATTTTTTTTTCTGACCCCCACATGATTTTCCTCATTCGTTTCTGGACCCCAAATGCTTTGGCTCATTCGTTTCTGACCCCCACATGATTTGGCTCATTCGTTTCTGACTCCTACATGATTTGGCTCATTCGTTTCTGACCCCCTAAATGATTTGGCTCATTCATTTCTGACCCCCAAATGATTTAGCTCATTCGTTTCTGACCCGTAAATGATTTGGCCCATTTTTCTGACCCTTTAATGATTTGGCTCATTCGTATCTGACCCCTTAATGGTTTGGCTCATTTTTTTCTGACCCCTAAATGATTTGGCTCATTCATTTCTGACCCCCAAATTATTTGGCTCATTCAGTTTCTGACCCCAAAATAATTCAGTACGCCACTGATCTGAAAAATGATACACATTTGAATGTTTGAAATAAAACCCAAACCAGGTAGGTCGATGTGGCCTGCGATTTTTTTAACACATCATTTTCATATATTCCTTTATTTGTATCAGTTTTCTAATATTGCAACAATATGTTAATGGGAATATTTTCAATGAATAAATATTAAATTGTCTACATAATATTCACTTGTGCAGAATTATGTTGTTCATAACCTCTAGATATAATTTAACTTCCCTATGATCATTATGCGACTTCACATAATTTACGCAATCGTGTCACCACACATTCAACGCGGAAACACATAGATTCTGTAAACTTCTCATGATTTATATTATTTTTAGCACTTCAGGGATTGCTAGCTAAACGCATGATCCATTTACGAGGATAATATTCGTCATAAAAAACTATGACTTAAACAAACCATCACTTTGTGATTGGAATATGAATTGAATTTTCACTCGGTAATGTATATGCAAGTCGGTGTCGATTGTATAATGTCAATCATATGAAATCATATGAAATCACTGCCAAATTGCATGATTTGCCGTAGTCTCATCAGTGGTATTTTACAAATTCCTAGTGATGATCGTTTAAATATGACGCTCAACACCCCCCCCCCATGAAATTTGATCACGGTAAAAAAAAGGGCTAACATTGATGAATTTTATGTGTATATGTTCGCTTCCGACCCCCAAATGACTTGCCTCATTCGTTTCTGACACCCAAATGATTTGGCTCATTCGTTTCCAACCCCCAAATGATTTGGCTCATTCATTTATGACCCCCAAATGATTTGGCTCATTCGTTTCCGACCCCCAAATGACTTGGCCTATTCGTTTCTGACACCCAAATGATTTGGCTCATTCATTTCTGACCCCTAACTGATTTGGCTCATTCGCTTCTGACCCCTAAATGATTTGGCTCTATTCGTTTCCAACCCCCAAAGGATTTGGCTCATTCGTTTCTGACACCCAAATGATTTGGCTCATTCGTTTCCAACCCCCAAATAATTTGGCTCATTCGTTTCTGAACCTCAAAAGATTTGGCTCATTCGCTTCTGACCCCTAAATGATTTGGCTCATTCGTTTCCAACCCCCAAATGATTTGGCTCATTCGTTTCTGAACCTCAAAAGATTTGGCTCATTCGTTTCCAACCCCCAAATGATTTGGCTCATTCGTTTCTGAACCTCAAATGATTTGGCTCATTCGTTTCTGGACCCCAAGTGATTTGGCTCATTCGTTTCTGACACAGAAATGATTTGGCTCATTCGTTTCTGGACCCCAAATGATTTGGCTCATTCGTTTCTGACACAGAAATGATTTGGCTCATTCGTTTCTTTACCCCTTGTAATTTGGCTCATTCGTTTCTGACCCCTAAATGGTTTGGCTCATTTTTTTTCTGACCCCTAAATGATTTGGCTCATTCATGTCTGACCCCCAAATGATTTTGCTCATTCGTTTCTGACCCCTAAATGATTTGGTCCCATTTTTTTTTTTGCTAAATGATTTGGCTCATTCGTTTCTGACCCCAAAATAATTTGGCTCATTACGCCGCTGATCTGAATAATGATACACATTTGAATGTTTGAAATAAAACACAAATCAGGTGGGTCGATGTGGCCTGCGATTGTTTTAACACACCATTTTCATATATTCCTTTTATTTGTATCAGTTTTCTAATATTGCAGTAAAATGATGATGGTAATTTTTTCAATGAATAAATATTAAATTGTCTACATAATATTCAGTTGTGCAGAATTATGTTGTTCATAACCTCTAGATATAATTTAACTTCCCTATGATCATTATGCGACTTCACATAATTTACGCAATCGTGTCACCACACATTCAACACGGAAACACATAGATTCTGTAAACTTCTCATGATTTATATTATTTTTAGCACTTCAGGGATTGCTAACTAAACGCATGATCCATTTACGAGGATAATATTCCTCATAAAAAATTATGACTTAAACAAACCATCGCTTATTTGTGATTGGAATATGAATTGAATTTTCACTCGGTAATGTATATGCAAATACGGTGTCGATTTTACAATGTCAATCATATGAAATCATTGTAGGACATAGGGGTACGCAGAATGTTCCAAATGGGGGGGGGGTAAAAATATCGCCCGAAACTCTTTCAAGCTAAAATCGGTGCTACAGCTAACAGTTCCACGACTTACAGTGTTTCCGGCATAAAATGTGGGTAATTTCCGTTATAAGGGGGAATGTTAAAGCCCAAGTTTAGTTTTGGGGATTTTTTTTGTCATTTGAAGCTTTAGCCCCAAATCATAACCCTGGCAATAATAGATTCTGAATGTCTTTGTTTTTTTTAATTAGTTAATAAAAATCTCGGGGACCCCGCGAGATTCTCGCTTATTTTATATTATAACATCACAAGTTCTAAAAAGGCTTTACGGTTGCATGTGTTTATACCTCTGCTCTTTTAGAGCTTTAGAGTATCATATCGTCTTTAGTTGTTTTTTTTTAATTAATCTAATGAAAAATGTCGCGGGGGGGACCCCCGATATTTTCAGCTATTATTTTACATTATAGCATTCCAAAGGGTAAAAAGGTTATATTTTGACATTCGTCAAACCTACTCGAGTATTTCCGTATGGATCGTTTCATGCGTGGCCTGGAAAGTGTGCCCCAAACTCTCCGTTCAGATCCCTATTAATGATCGCCCTCCTTTTTTTCAGGAGCTTAAACTGTGTCCTTGGAAAAGACAAAGGAATGCTTCTTCACCGGTCGGAGATGCATTGCCTATACAAGATTATAAGAATGTCCATCGCCTCTTCGAGTGCTATGGCAGGCCTGATGAAAGTGGTGTGAAGACGAAAGAACGTGTTCCCTAGCTACTTTGGAAGGTGCTGGAAGGAGTTACATCCAAAATCTGCGTCCCCCGATAGAGAAGGTAATTTCTGACTTTCGCCTAATATCTCCTACTCAAGTGTCGAGGCTTAACTATTTCTTTGCAATATATGTCAAGCGCGTATCGAGAAGCTTCATGTAAGAGCAACAAGGTATCTGATAACTTCAATACAGAAAGGCGAGTAGATGCGGTCATCGCGGAGTGTGGAAATTTATATGACACTGTGGGAAGTGACTTCAAGGACGCTAGAAGACACAGAAATCTAGCTGTCGAATTTTGGTTGGACTCTAGCGATGCGTACGGTTCTGTGCCGTCATGCAGCCATCCAGTGTTGCACTGAATGGTATCGACTTCCCAGCCTTCTTTGATAAACCTTTATTGGACGACAAGTACTATTCGACGGGGTCTTTATGCAAGGTTCTCCTCAGTGCGAACATTGGAATTCGGAGTGCAGAAGTTATTCCATCGCGCCATCTTTTATGCGGTTGCCACACTCTCACCAATCCTGATTTGTCACCACATTTCCACCTTTTGAACGAGTTCGTAAATGTCCACGAATGTTTCTCAATATCATCTGAAGGAAAATAGACTTCAAAATGTCCTGTTGTAAGAATACAAATGAAAAGAATAGATATTTGCTATCGTCACTGTGGCTGACCGCTGCGCTGCGTAAACTACTCATTGCATTGTATTGCGCACTTCAGACTTGATCTGCGCTCCGCGCACATAATCTGTATACGCGAATTTCGCGTCAATTTCTTTTGTACATGTATATACGCAGATAAATAGAATGTAATTTACTTTCAATACGAAATCGCCATTTTAAATCATCATCTTAAGAACTGACACTGTTTTTAATGCCTGCTAGAGTATTTTCTATATGCTCCACCAATGAGCGTAAGACACCAAATATTTATATTATTGTTTGCTTGCTAAAGTCATTATAACCTACTGTATATAGTCAAAGATATGAATTATTATCGGTAAATCTAATTTTGTGTGGTCAAGTGGTTTGGGTATATCGACAGTAAAGAAAGCGTGAAGTATTGTACATTGATTAATGCAAAGCGCTCTAGAGGGCCACTTAAAGCGATTGTAAGTTTATTTGCCTTCTTTATGTCATCTTTGAAGGCAATGTTCATTATAACAATTTATCTGTTAAATGTGTTTTAGATCTTATACATGTGTACTGTGTATGCAAAGTTGATTGATTTTTCTTGTTCAGACAAATGTTTTTATCTATTAAACAAATTATAAGTAACAAATTCATAAAGATATTGTTATCGTAATTAAACACTTCCGCTACAGATATAAGAAATATATTGTTAAACAAATACAGAATGTTACTAAAGTTGTGTGCCTTATATTAATATTATTCTGCTGATCTGTGTTTTAGTTATTATATTCACAGTTTTTCATAGCCTCGTTAGAATGACAAATAAATCTCCAAAGTTATTTTATTCAAAGGCACTGTTTCCAACTGGGTATAAAATTACGTGGTGGCGTAGCTTCAGTGAAAACTAATGGACATTGAAACGGTCCAACATCACAGTGAAAGTCCAATGGACATGTGCCACGTCCAACTCACGTCGATGATCACTACATCATGCTGCAGCTAGCTACGAACTGCGCGTTAAGCCCAATCGGTGATCCGCCAAACCAACGTTAGCTGATCGCACCGCCATTAGATGTCATCTGGTGCCATTCGGTTTCCCTTCACCATCGAAGTCGGCTCGCATGACGGAAAAATGCGGCAAC
>JZLH01S0129615.1:17728-20228 GCA_001188425.1 Eucidaris tribuloides
AAGAAGAACTTTTTGAATTCCACCGGAATTTCAACCAATTCAACCCCCACATCCAGTTCACAATGGAAACGTCAAAGGAAACAATTCATTTCTTAGACGTCACCGTCCACACAGCCAATGGTCAAATATCCACTACTGTCTACAAAAAACCCACTGATACGTGTAACTACTTGCGCCATCAGAGCTTCCATCCCACCCACACTTAAGAATCCGTTGTATACAGTCAGCTTTTACGCTACCGTAGAATAATCTCCAACGACATTGTCTATCAATCCGAATCCACTAAACTGGGACGACAATTTATCCAACGAGGTTACCCTGTCAAACTTGTACAACAATGTCTTCTGAAAGCATCACACAAAAATATGGACAGCCTTCTACGCTACAATCACAGCGACGTTAAAGGTATTGGCTAACATTTCATGGGCGTGGGCCTCAACCGAGATCTTTCTTGGCTAAGCAATTACACATTCTTCCGTTAATCCTGGCATGTACGGTATATGTAAACACACACCTCAAGCTATTTTCACCACAAGCACTGAAGAAGGTCGGGGAGACCGAAAATTTTGTTAACTTTGTTACTTTTGTTATTTCGTTGGCAATGAAGGCATAAATGTACCTTTGGGTTATATACTATATTATATTCTGCCAGCACGTGGAAACAACATCAATGATGTTTGGACCTATACCATATATATATATATATACTATATATACGGTATATTATACCGTATATGTAATGTATATATTATATATATTATATATATACATATACTATAATATTATATATATGGTATACTATATATATATTATATATGTACCATTTCGCCTATATATATGGTATATTATATATATATAAATATATATATATATATGTATGTATATATATATATATATTGAACACTAAAGAGGTAGCACTTATAAAACAATAATAATTACTTACAGTTCATTTCTATGCTCTAAAGAACTGTATGTTTGATTGTTTAACTGTAAGAATCAAGAAGATAAAGTTAAAACTGATTTAACAGAAACAGGGGCTTTCCCGACCTCAGTGGTATTGCTATCCAAGATATCTCAGAGCAATGTTAAAATATATTTCACCGAAGATAAATTGCTGCATCCAACAGGGGGTATATCGAAATCCATGACCTTCTCAATTGTAATCGAGATTCCCGAACTTAAATCTCGCCATGGCGCTACAAAAAACAGCTTCGTGATCTCGCAGATATTGCTAAATATCACCTTTCCAATTTGCTTGTATTAAAAACAGTTTGATAAATCTAGCCCGGTTGGCTTTTTAAGCAATTAACCTTAAATCAGAAGTACATGCACATCGTGCTCTAGCACATCTCACACTCTACTGTCGACGGGCAAGCAACCATTTTATCAACTTAAAGCCATCATATAACAATGATTCCGGTTTAAAATATCCGAACTACGTGAATCCCCATGCTACCAGTATCTCTGATAAGGTCTAAATTGAAGCCATGAAAAATTGCAGTTCAAAACGATCATTATGTACTTTTTGAAAATAAATATCATTGAGCGACCATCAGTTTTTCCCCGGAGACTGCTGTGTTACAAAATTTTCGTCCGCTGACAATAAATTTATGTGCCGATTTTTATCTGTACATTTACGAGTGACAACATAACATAAGTTGTGTGTTCTAGGGTGTTTATTCGTCCATTCAAACACAGTTAGATATGTCAGATAGCAAAGTTTGATTTTTTTTTTAATGGGACTTTCACTATGTTATACATGTATAGCGTCTTTAAAACTAGTCTTGAAATAAGACAAATAAACCATTGATGATGAGGTACAGTGTACATCGTACTTGCAAGTATATGGCAAACGCGAAACTATTGCAGGATTCTATCACACATTTATTATTCAATCGTCTTTAATCAGATTCATAATTCATAATAAGGATATAATACATCGCCCAGGACCCGAGCAGTTTTTAATTCGTGCTCATGGCAGGGATATCAAAAACAAAATTTGCTTTACAATTTAACAAAATACGAATGACTGGAACAAATGAACAATAATAGCAGTAATAGTTGAGTATACGACACATTTATACGGAATATGAGATGATTGGAACATAATTACAAAGTTAACAGGTAAACAATATATGGGCTCATTGTGAAATTAGATTTGAAACTACAGAATTAACATGAAATGTAACGGAATTGATTTAATGATTTGGACATAGTGTGTTTAGTGACACAGTTTAAAAGGAATGTTATATTGTAAGGTATTGTGACACTTTATGAATAAGCATAGTGAGAAATAGTTACAGGTTCAGATTTTGAGATATTGTTCTATGTGCCAAACTGGTTCTGATCTACCTGGGAATATTACGTACGGACTGATTTGAGTAGTTTATCTCTAAAAATTTGTGTATTTCGACTTATGGGTACACTGTTTCAAGATATTTTGCAAACGGAGTTTGTTTGACGGGGTAATGAGCCCACGAGATCCAATTTGAACACTTTT
>JZLH01S0129615.1:25228-34016 GCA_001188425.1 Eucidaris tribuloides
GTGCTGTGAATAGAAATCAATGGATCTGTGCCAATACCCACCAATGATAAAATAGAATACAAAAACACGTGATGCTGTTACAGTGAAGGCGATAAACGTGAGACGAACAGTAATGTAAGTAATGTAAAGCTATAATCATTTTCATTTACATGATAAAATCAGTAAATATTTAATGTGGCCCATTACCAAGCCGATTATGACTACGTAAGTTTGAATGCTCAGGCATACTTGTTTGCAAAATATTGTGGCGTATGAGGTGGGAGCACGGAGAAAAGGGGGGGGGCCTGGGAACGATTTTTTTTTCACCGGAGATGCAGAGATATTTTTGCGGCCAAATATCGTGCACATGAATCAAGACAGAAGTGACGAGAATTCATTCGTGGTATTCAACATTAGGTTTGTACAAGGAAGGCACTAAGTCAAACAATTCAAACAGGGAATCTCTTGTAAAATGAGTTTACATGCCTAACATTTTCGAGAAAGGAATGGAAAACATATTGCTCTTTTTAAAAAATAAAATTTCATTAAAAAAACACCGCCGCTTTTTCGCAGTTTCTTTGATTTCATTCGGGAAACAAAAGGTGAAAATCGAGCCAAAATGATGCTCCCCCCCCCCCATTGCATGCAAACGTTCCCTATGCCTGTGGATTTATCAACAATAGTTGGATCAACCATACGTTGAACTTGGCATGGTTTTATATTTGTTTTTTATATCATTTTAGCATATTTGCATTCGTCAGCTCAATAAGAAGTTTACTTTGTAATCTATTCAGTCACTTTAATCACTATTCAATCAAGTTTAGCTCTGCGTAGCAATTTTGCGAACTGGATGTTGTAGTGCATGCCATTAAACTGATATTGATTATCACTTCATTTCAATGATATCTCCTTTATGACCAGACCAAACACACACACTTATGATTTTTCCATCTATTTTGTATTCTTGGCACATTCTGTTCCCGTAGCTACGATTAATCTTGTCAAACACAATACTGGTAACAGTGCAATCACATTTTAAATGGCTTTTTCTGTTTCTGTGTTTGTGTGTGTGTGTGTGTGTGTGTGTGTGTGTGTGTGTGTGTGTGTGTGTGTGTGTGTGTGTGTGTGTGTGTGTGTGTGTGTGTGTGTGTGTGTGCGTATATGTGTGTGTTCGTGGGTATGTGTGGGTTGTTGTTTCTTTATTTCTGTTTTTAGAGTTGTGTAACTTTGCATTGTCTTTAGCTGGACAGTGTTTGAAGTTATTTTAGCGTAAAGCTGATACTCTCTTTTCATAATAAAAATACTGATTACATTTGCTCCCGAAATAAAACAACCTTTTTGGTTTGATAAGTGTTTAGCCTCAAATGTAGTTCAGTACGTAAAGAACTTTTTTTTTTGTCCCCCATCCCCATCATCAAACTCTACAAGTAGTCTGGTTAATCAAGTCCATTACTATTCCAAAACTTACTTTCAGTAACGGCAACAATATGCCCACTCATCAAGGAGCAGTCAGGACCTTTTGAACACCTTTTGATGCCAAGTTGATTATGACACCATGTTACCCACATGAAACGATCACGTAGAGCAAAGGAATCTGCACAGCAAGCAAATAGTTTCATCTGATAAACTGCGCTGATATGATAACTATAACGTCAGTTGTTTATATATGTGCCTGATAAAAATAATACAAAACGCTGTATCGAGACGGTGTATGAGCAATTCGTATTTCTGAAAGCAAACAGCTTGGTGGTGATTCGTGTAAGTGAATAAAACCTAGACAGATCCCTTGCAGGGTAAGATGTATTTTTCATTCAATTTTTTTCCCATTTTCTATTTCATTTCTCAATACACCAATATTATGTATGTGCGAGTGTCTGTGTCTGCGTGTCTGTGTAGGTATACACACTCATGATTGCTCGGTACTAACATTTTCTAAAGATTAAATATAGCCACACGGTATTAATATTTTGAATTAGTTTGACAAATAGCGTTTCGTTTTCACCAAGTTGTTTTGCCTTTTTAACGATAGTTTACAGTTTGCTCCAAGTATTAACAGGATATAAACATCTAAACCGCGTATAATTAGTATTCTTTATATTCAATCATGTTAAAGAAAACTAAAAGCAATACGAGGAACTGACTGATTGCTAACAGAGTGGTTCGTGTGAGATTTTCTTTCACAGTTAAAATAATAAACAATTCAAGGCTTTTATTCCCACGATAAATTTAATTTCTCAAAAGAAAATAATAAATGCATTACACTCGTGCTGAGTGCACTTCTCACAAGCAGTATTTTGAAGGAACTGATCGTGAGCCAGTAAGTGAACGATAAAGATCTAGCTTGGATCAACAGGACACTATAACTGCTCTCCCTTTAATTTCGTCAGGTTTAAGGTTTGCGACCACCACTCTACACACCCTACTGTGTACACATTTCAGAAGGTGAGATACAAATATTAAATTATTTTGCCAACAGCATTTAGTTATCTTCCTATATTGTCAGTCTGTAATATCAGTTCTTTTAATGGTACCAGGCGAGACAAACTAAGAAACACAATGAAGAAACCTTGGTCCTGATGGATAACATATTGTAGTTTTTCGATAAATCTCACTTTACGTTCTTGCATTGGACTTTAACCAACAAATTAATGTGTTCGGGAAGTGGCGAATTGGAACATTTGGGTTATCGAAAAAAAATGCAAAACACGTATTGCCATAGTAACTTGAGAAGCGTGAGTTTACGTACTTTTGAAAACTCCAAGTTCGGTCGAATATCTGGTGGCCACAAGGAGAAGGAGGAGGATCAGTAAATACAGGTGTATTTCTACCAGCAATCTTTCTCATTCTCTCTCAATATTTCAAATAAAACAGTATAGTACTATACATGCACTTCCAGGAATGCTAATAAGTTTTACATTCATAAAGTCAGAATATCATTGCATTTCAATTATGCACCAAGGTCCAGTAGTCTGGAATTCTACACGGAGGATATGCAAAATGTAAATAGTATAATGCATTTAAGGTTAAATACAAAGTATAAATTCAAAGGTTTTTTTTTTTAGTATAACAGAAGAAGTGTAAATTGTCTACTTGTTTTATTTAACTACATTTGTTCGTTGGTTGGTTGGTTGTAGCTTCCATGTAGTAGGTTAGTCTATTTGTTCGTGTGTCGGCTTACTTCGTTTTTGTTATTTTTTATTAATGTACATGTACATGTAATTGTTTAAATTCACATGTCTTGCATGTTTTGTTTGTACGTTATGTTACGGGTCAGTCGCAGGGGCGTCGAAGCTGTGGGGCAGGGGGCAGTCGCCCCCATGAAAATATTGGGGGCAAACATATCGATTTGCCTCTCCCCAATAATCTTAACAACTTGGAAAAATCAGAAAAAATAATGCAAGGATACGTTTAAAAGCAGTGCAAGACACTACGAAACCATTAAACTTAACATAAAAACATATGCTAAATAATACACAATTTGTAATTCGCGCAAAATTATACATGTATATATTGCAATTTGGATTGAAATTGAATTAAAAACAACCGAAGCAATTCTGACCAGAAAGTGGAGTTTTCCAAAGTAACACGAACCACCTTCTCACAACGTCATGCAAATCTTCAAATCTTACAAAACGTAGTTTGTTTGATGAAGTTTGAACGAGTAAACGTGGATTGCACAAAGCGGTTCCTGCTTCTCCTATCCCTGCCGCATAAGAAGACAAACAGAACGCAGCTTGGGTGATGAAATCATTATCTCGTTCAATCGTAAAACTGATAATTTATGACCTTGATATTTGAGTGGTTTTACTTGGTGCCGTTAATATGAATCTGTGTAGTTGTGTAATTAGGTTAACCGAAATGTTGTATGTATAACCTGATTACAAAACAATATTGTTATTCAGATGCGTGGTCAGCATTGTCATTGTTTCACAACGAAATGTGGAAAACAACAATTTTCCACTTTATAGCAAGGTCATTTGTTTTCTTCTTGGTTCAATGTAGAAATCGAAATTCCAAAATGCTAAATCAATTTAGCCCTCTCAGCAACACTTTAAAAGTGCCAAATGCAAAGGCAATGCAAATTTGTTGCTATGGCACAGAGAGGATTAATTTGAAACAGACAAATCTTTCCGAGGTTTTCGACTATATTTTACATTATAGCATCCAAAGGGTTTGAATTAAACCTCATCAGAAAGATCAGAGTCTGATCTTTCTGATGAGGTATAATTTAAAGAACCTTAACACATTATCAACCCTTTGGATGCTATAATGTAAAATGTAGTCGAAAATCTCAGCCCCCCCCCCAAGATTTTTCATTAATTAATTTAAACAAACTAAAGACATTCAGAATATGGTGTGATATGACCTTTGGGCATAAACCTTTGAAATAAAAGAAAAATCGCCAAAACTAAACTTGCGCTTTAAAGAGGATCTAGAGTACTCGTTGATGGAAATCTTTCAACAAAATTCCACTTTTCATTGGTTTCCCGGGGTGAAAGTATATTACATTTGCATTATAACGTGGTCCTAATTCACTTCATATGTAATAAATACATGTAGGATTGGCAGTTGTTAAACTTGTGAGGTTTCCACCTAAGTACCCCTCAGTTGCCATGTCAACAATTAACATTGTCCCACATATTGTTTTCTGTGTTAGTACTTTGTTTGCAATGGGGATTTATGTAGAGGATTTTGTCAAAAACGATTTTTTTTTAACTACTCTCTCCTGCGGTACTATAGTGACATTTTCAGAATACTATCAGTTCACAGGTTTGAAAACAGCTACATGTAATATTGAAATATTTTGTTCTGCAAGTAGTCAATCTCATCTTTAATTACATATGAAGTGAATTATTCCCATATCATAATGTAACTGTAATGTGCTTTCCCATGGAAACTATTATGACAGTACTCCAGTTTATCTTTAAAGCTCTCTGTAAATATCCGGGATGTTTGATGAAATGCCAATTCAGCACCGTAAGGACAAAGTTTACCAGCACATAATACAAACTATTGTAATCAATCAAATATGCATACATTTGATTAAGTGGACACACTGCCATTAGAATGTACTCTAATTATAGGTTTAAGAATACGTCAGAGCATTTCAGCATTTCAAAGCTAAAAACAAAAATTATCAAAGTTGCTGGTCATCAAAATTTGTACATTAGACGTATACTATATCGGGCATTAGTGTTAACAGAGATTTATTTTCTGAGGATGAAAAAACTCCAAATTAATAAGTGAATCAACTTAACAAGATGTTGTATCTGTAGAAAGACTATCTAATTCTCGTTAAAATGATGCCCTACTTGGTATGATTTTGCTATCAGGGAAGGGGCAGTATTTGAAAATATGGGATAAAGTGTAAATTGAAAAGCTGCAAAATGACCGGTGGTCATGAAGAGTCAATAAGGAACGTGTTGTTTTGTATGCAGGTAGGCTATGTCCTTTGTTCTCAGCTGGTCAGGCATAAATGTCAGTTTCAAAAGGAGCCCCTGCCACTTCATTTGTTTATGACTTTAAGACTGAATGGTTTGAGTTCTGTTGTTTTAATACCCATACATGTTGTTTCGTTTATTTCTTTGCTTGCTTGTTTGTTTGCTTGCGCACACGTTTACTTGAATCCATGATAGTAGAATCCATGATAGTGTTCGTGTTACAGTGCATTATGACCAAAAGACATTGGAAAACTCACTCATCAACAGGGAAATAAGAAATTAGGTGACTTACCGAACTTGAGTCATTTTGCAAAGCCTTTAATCTCAAAGTTATGAATATTTGTAGTGACAGGGGCTCTTTTTGAAATTGGCATTCATGGCTGACCAGCTGAGAACAAAAGACATAACTCCATACGAAAGGACATATTGTTGACTCTTTATGACCACAGGTGATTTTGCAGCGTGTCAATTTACACTTATCCTACATTTTCAAATACTGCCTTTTCTCCGATGAAATAATCGTAACAAGTATGGTATCATTTTAAAGAAAATTAAATAATCTTTCTGATGGTACCAAGCACGGATTGATTACTGCTTCAAAAAGGGAGAAATATTCCATCAAGCTCAGATTTCCAAACTTTTTTGAGGAGTTTATATAACTGTCTCTTCGAATGTCGGTATAATGTGTAAACTGACATTAACTATTACATGGACCATTGTGGTCATTCAATTAACTAATGTCGTAATTGTCTTTGTTAAAAATCAATATTTGTTTAACGTATATGAATGATAAATCACTCTTCTAAGAGTCACACAAAACACGACTTGTTTAATGGCGACTTCCACAAGTTGGTATGGGGACTCATACTCCAAATATAGGAAGTAATTTACTTATGCAAGTTAAGACAGTGTACATTCCGATGCTCTTGTCAATGAGTCAATGGTTTTGCATCGGATTTTCGATTTCCCATTGTTTTTACGGTTTTGATTCAAATTTGGTAAGAATTCTTACGTATATGTGTAAAAGTAGAATGTGCAAGTCACCATGTAGACAAGTGAGCCGCAGGATCTCCCGCCAGAACTGCTCCATGCATGAGGGGGATCTTACGACACGATGTGAGTACTCAGTTTTACGAAATTAAGTTAACCCTCTAATAGTGCAACGACCTGAAATCAAAACAAACCTGGTAGTTGAATTATTGTACATGTATTTGAACCGGGTTTCAAAGGTCAACTTCAGGCCGTCTAAAACTATGAATGTATTTTGTTGCATATCAATTTGTTAAGCACAAAAAAAACTCTCCTCTTTGGGGCAGAGAAATGCGAGATTATACGCACAGGTCATGCACTATACTGCTCTCACACCGTGCTTGTGTAGGAGCAGTCTATTGTTAACATTCACACTCGAACGCATAATAATAAAGACTGCGTTGATTTCTAGCCAGCTGGGAAAGTCAGCATACTGAGAGAAAATGATGTCTGTGAGTGGTTTTTGCCAATTCCGCGGGCATATTCCTAGCCAATAAAATTTGATTTTTACATTTTTAGACTCCACAGACTTCCCGCTACACATACTCATCTTCAATATATTTAAAGATGGTGCACTTTCATTTTATGAAGCGGCAAAGTCAGAAAACTTGGGAAATACGGAGATCTTCCACGAGATTTTTTTTTACCATAAAGGAAGTCTTTAGAATCAATTCTCCGTGTCATAAATTGACTTCATTCACATATTTTGATATAACCTTAAAGAGAAACCTTTGATTATCATAAATCTCGTTTCAATAGTATATACAGCTTGCAGATTCGTAACAATGGTGAACAATGTGCCAAAAACGACGGTTTTAGTTCCAGCTTACCATTGTGTTGCAAAACTCTAGACCATGAAGAAAGTAAAAGATCGCTTAGAAATTGATATGTTTTTTTTTTGTTTTTGCCTTTCCCTTCGTCATATGTTCATTTGTCATCTTTATAACATCAGATATACTCGTATTACAAAATGTACATATCAATCAGTGCACACACACACAAAAAAACACACACACACAAACAAACACACACACACACAAACACACAAACACATACAAACACTACACACAAACACACACATACACACACAAACATACACACACAAACACACACACACACACACACACACACACACACACACACACACACACACACACACACACACACACACACACACACACACACACTACTAATCGAAAGGAAAAGTAGAATGGCAATGTCACCATTGAACAAGTGAGCCGCAGTGATTCTTCCCCGCCAGATACTGCTCCAACATGAGGGGGATCTTACAAACTACGAATGTGAGTACTCTCAGTTTTTACTTGATAATTAAGTATCCCTCTAATAGTGGCAACGACGCTGAAAGTCAAAACAAACCTGGTAGTTGAATTATTGTACATGTATTTGAAACCGGGTTTCAAAAGGTCAACTTGCAGGCCGTTCTAAAACTAAATGAATGTATTTTGTTGCATAAATCAATTTGTTATAGGCACAAAAAAAAACTCTCCTCTTTGGGGCAGAGAAAATGCGAGATTATACGCAGCAAGGTCATGCACTATACTGCTCTGCACACCGTGCTTAGTGTAGGAGCATCTATTTGTTAACATTCACACCTCGAACGCATAATAATAAAGACTGCGTGATTTCTAGGCCAGCTGGGAAAGTCAGCATACTGAGAGAAAATGAATGTCTGTGAGTGTTTTTGCCAATTCCGCGGGCATATTCCTAGCCAATAAAATTTGATTTTACATTTTTAGAACTCCACAGACTTCCCCGGCTAACACATACTCATCTTTCAAATATATTAAAGATGGTGCACTTTCCATTTTATGAAGCGGCAAAGTCAGAAAACTTGGAGAATACGGAGAATCTTCCACGAGACTTTTTTTTTAACCTAAAGGGAAGTCTTAGAACAATTCTCCGTGTCATTATAATTGACTTCATTCACATATTTTTGATAATAACATCTAAAGAGAAACCTTTGATTATCAAAAAAAATAAAAAAAAAAATTCCCCCCTCGTTTCAATAGTAAATTATACAGCTTGCAGATTCGTAACAATGGTGAACAATGTGCCAATAAAACGACGGTTTTAGTTCCAGCTTACCATTGTGTTTGGGCGAAGAACTCCTAGACATGAAGAAAGTAAAAGATCGCTTAGAAATTGATATGTTTTTTTTTTGTTTTTGCCTTTCGCCTCGTCATAATGTTCATTTGCATCTTTATAAATCAGATATAGCCGTATTACAAATGTACAATATAATCAGTGGCAGCACACACAACAAACCACACACAAAACAAACACCACACCACACAAATCACACAAACACATACAACACT
>JZLH01S0129615.1:34041-46669 GCA_001188425.1 Eucidaris tribuloides
ACACACACACACACACACACACACACACACACACACACACACACACACACACACACACACACACACACACACACACACACACACACACACACACACACACACACACACACACACACACACACACACACACACACACACACACACACGTCTATTCCTATACTTCACTGAAAGGATATCGTCTCTAAAACATGTGCGACACACAGTCAAATGGTGGAATACTATAACAGCACAATAATTAATACACAACAAATTACGAAAAGTGCATGTGTATTCTACTGAACGGTGCATAAGCATGTTTAAACAAAAATACGTGCATGATGCATTGGCTGTAAAGTTCACACAAGACAAATAATCTGTAAAGAAACCCCATTTCTGTTGTTTAAGCGCATACATTAAATAACGCCCGGTTGCCATAATGCCATCAGAAGTCAGCGTTCCCGCGGTATAGGACATGTCCATCTCTGAATTTACAAACATAGAAACATCCGAAAAACAATGGATATACATGAACATAAATGTTTAAGAACAAGAATCAAAACGGTTGTCATCCGCTTGCCCTAGCCAATGGGATGCCCGTCCGCCCCCCTTTCACCAATTCACATTGTGACCTTTGACATTTTGACCTTTGAGTCCAAATGCATTTAGCGGCTGACCATGGTAACAGGTTTCATCCGAGTTTCATGAAAATCCATCATTTCTTTATTGAGACAACGAAGTACATGCATTTCCGCAGTACATTGACTGCATATTTCACATAAATGTCTTGTGACCTATGATCTGTGACCTTTTGAGCCCAACACTTAACATTGTGGAAGACCCATTTTAAAAAATTGTCAAACTTTGCTATCTGACATATCTGACAGTGTTTGAATGGACAAATAAACACTTTAGAACACAACAGTTCAGACAGTTATGCAGTCACTTGTAACATATGTACACTGCAAATTCGTTGTGTAAAGTTGTGTAGGGTTGTGTACTATGTGAACCACACAACCCAATTGTGTGGTTCACATTATAGTACACAACTTTTCCACAACTTTACACAGCTTTACACAACGAATTTGCAGTGTACAGATAAAGATTGGCACATAATCGGCTGATGGAAATTCTGCAACACAGCAGTCTATGGGGGAAACTGGAATGGTCTCACAATTTTTACTTTTTGAAAACACTTGACAATAATTTCGAACTTTAATTTCTACAGGGCTTCATTTTTAGACCTTATTAAAGACACTAGTAGCATGGGGAATCATGTAGCTCACATTTTTAAATTGAAATATTGTTATACGATGCCTTTAAGGTAATACATACTCAGCCAAGTTACTGGATACAGTATATTGTATTAAACGACGTGTTATGGATTGACGAACAACCAGACGGACAACCGGAATACATAATTCCTATATGTCACCTTTTGGTGGCGAAGGCATACGAAATTTAACAGTAAACAGTCGCAAGACCCGGTTACATAGAGTTTTACACGATCGTTATAGTATCAAGTCACAATACAAATATAAAAAGCGACTTGTGTCAAAATTAGCACATCTACCTTGAAGGAAGGGGATCTCACTTGCATCCCATCAGCAGAAAACGTCACTCATGCCCTTGGGCTTTTTATGAAGGATGTGTCTGTGATGTTTGAATATCCATAATTATCTAGAATTAGAAAAATGCACCAAACACTGAGAGTTGGTCTCCATGTGAAGCTCCCTGAATATGAGTCAATTCAGTATTTCAGTATTCATGTATTAGTCTTGTATCATAATCTGCATGAGGCTCATGCACAAAATTGTCCATGAAGGTGTATGGTACACCTTTGTAAATCGTAAATTAATATTTTACATGTCATATAAGATGGGCACCCATGCACTGTAAGGGTCTGAAGATAGACTGGGAATTTGTGTGTATCTGTTTTTCTTTAATTCAGTTCAAAATCTAATGGTCAGTTTACCGTAAAAGGTATGTTTAGAAAGTGATAGAAAAGATGTGTTTAAAAAATGTATGTTTAATTATGGACATCCAGTGTTTAGAAATTTGACACCGATGTTTAAAGCCCAAGTTTAGTTTTGGTGATTTTTTGTTATTTGAAAGCTTTATGCCCCAAAGTCATAACCCTGCAATAATAGATTCTGAATGTCTTTAGTTTTTTTTATTAGTTAATGAAAAATCTCGGGGGGGGGGACCCCCGAAATTTTCGACTATACTTTATATCATAGCATCCAAAGGGTTAAAAAGGCTTTAAGGTTGCATTAGCATCAAACGCGTTAAAAGGCTTTAAGCGTTGCATGTTTATACCTCATCTGAAAGAGCAGACTTCTGTCTTTTTTAGATCGAGCGTATAACTATTATACCTTTTATTTGTTCGTCTTTAGTTTTTCTTTAAATTAATTACATGAAAAACTCTCAGGGGGGACCCCGAGTATTTTCGGTTATATTGTACCATGTATAGCATCCAAGGACGGTTAAAAAGGTTATATGAGTTATTACCTCATCTGACAAGAGCAGAGTCTGTTCTTTTCAATGAGGTATCAACACATGGTTTTCCTCTTAAAGGCCTCTTTTAAACCCTTCGGAAGTCTATAATATTTAATATAATCGAATAATTCGGGGTCCCCCCCCCCCCCGAGATTTCCATTAACTAATTAAAAAAAAAATAACGACATTCAGAATCTATTATTTGCAGGGTTATGACGTGTTGGTGGGGTATAATATCTTGCAAATAACAAATCCCCAAAAACTAAGACTCTGGGCTTTAATTGATCGGACACACACGTTTATCCTCGAACATATTGTTTACAAAGTCGGCGAGCAAGAACGTGTTTTAGAAAAGTGTTTTCTCGCTTAACACCAGTTTTTTCGTGTTCCAACAAACTGAGTATCTAGCCTCCTATATTTGCTAAAAGGTTACTTAAATTAAATTAATTCTATTACAACAAACTGTGTTTAGCACTAATATTACATTTCTTATATATTATATAATATCATATTGCCAAAAGATGCCCTGTTATTATTTTGGACAGCATCAAAATGCCTACATGGTTTTAAAACTATATTTCCATTAAATTACTCATTTATAAAATACGATGGAATTTGAATAATAATAATAATAATATTTTATAATGCGCTAAAATCCACCTATCATATGTACTGCTCATAGCGCAGTAACATATAAATACAGAGAAGGAACGTGACACATTTACAAAATGAAAAATATATGAAGGATAATCCGGTTCTAAAAAATGGCCTTTTTTCATGAGTGTGAGTTTTCAGGTTAGATTTAAATGTGTTAAGGAGGTAGACGTTTTATTTCTTCCAGGTAAATTGTTTCCACAAACAGTGGTCGGGCAGATCAAAAAAGCATCTTCTACCCGATATCTATTGACAACGGACTGTTGTAAAGAAGTTTGTTACTGGATACGGAGAGGCGCGCCGTTATGGTTTGATTTGACGTCCTTGAATAAATTCAGTTAAGAATATGCAGGAGCAATTCCCATGACACACACGGTACATGAAAAAGAAGAATTTTTAAGGCAATCCTATGTTTTGACTGGGGAAGCCATGCTGCAGTTTTAAGAAAATTGGTGTAATACTGTCGGAAGGTTGGTGCGAGTAATGACTCTGAACAAGCCCAAAACATATTTTTGCAATCTTTCAGACGGTTCAGCAAGAGTGTCAGGCCCAGTCCAAACAACAATGAGTTACCCATATCTAAGTCGTGAAGTCCACAAATGCATGAAATCAAGTTCTGTGTGCTATGTTCAGTTAAGATATTGCTTATTAAACCAGATGTTACGTACGTTGAAAATAAGCTGATTTACAGCAGGCTAGAAATGTGGCTGTAAGTGTCATTATTTGAATCAAGTATAACGCAAGATAGCGAAGTGAGATGATGGAACCTAAGTTGAAGAACCAATACGAAATGCTTTATGCTGACGCTTATCAAGTTCGTTGTTTTGGAACCGACACGTATAAACTCAGATTTTATTATCATTCAGTTGAGAAAATTTTTGGGACATCAGTTTCTAAATCTCTTCAACACAACAGTTCCAGGAGAATGCAGTGGCTATATCTGGGTATCATCAGCATATAAGTGATAATTAAAATTATGTTTAGAAATAATCTCACCAAGAGGTCTGATATAGATAGAAAATAAAATGGGCCCTAGAACAGAGCCCTGGGGTACACCACGTTGGAGACGTTCTGAAGTTGAGTTTTCATTGTCAATACAGACCGATCGTGAACGATCAGTAAGGTAGGAAGTAAACCACTGCAGTGCTATGCCACTGACACCAATTGATTTGAGTTGATTGAGTAGTATGGAGTGATGAACTGTATCAAATGCAGAAGATAGATCTAAAAGTATGAGAGCTACAATTCTGCCATTATCCATGGCAGTTAATATGTCGCTCTGAACACGCAAAAGTGTAGTCTCAATGCTATGATTTGGTCTGTATGCCGACTGAAACTTATCAAGAATGTTATTTTCATTTAAATGGAGGGAGAGTCGAAAAAGAACAGCACGTTCAGTGACCTTTGATAGAAACGGTAAGTTTGAAATGGGACGGTAGTTCTTTAAGTCATTTGCATCAAGTGTCGATTTTTTTCAGAATAGGACGAACAATGGCAGTTTTAAGTGAAGGTGGAATATGTCCATCAGAGAGAGACTGATTAACAATAGATGCTATGATTGGTGCTACTGTCAATGCACATTCCTTGAGCAGACGTGCCGGAAAAGGGTCCAAATTACAGCTTTTGGAAGGTGATTTCTGAAGTATTTTGGTTATTTCATCTGATGTTACAGGAAAGAACTTTCAAGGGAACTGCAGTTCGAGACAGTGCATGTAGATAAGGCTGGTACTACTGACTGAGCGTCAAATGAATCATAGATTGTTTCAATTTTGCCCTTAAAATAAAGTGAAAACTTATTTGCAAGGGCCTTTTTTGAAGCACATGATGGTAACGGTGTACCTTTGTTCCTGTGAAGCAGCTGATCAGTGACACGGAACATGAGTAGTAATTTCTTTTTGCTTTGCGAATAATAGTATTTACTATCTTTCGCTGTCTGCAGAACAACTGGTGATCAATCTCTAATCGAGAAGAACGCCACTTTCTTTCAAATCTGTGTCTTTCACGTTTAGCATCAGCGATGTCTTTATTATACCACGGTGTGTTGGGACGTATACGTATTGTTCGAGTTTTAGCAGGTGCATGTTTATTCAAAATTGATTGCAAAGTAGAATTATAGACATCAACACTCTCAACAACGGACAACCCAAGATTTGAGCCCACACAAGAGCTCCCAATTTCTTAACGAATTTCATGGATGTCAATGTTTTTTAGATTTCTTGTAGTAATTGTCTTCAAGGCAACTTTAGGTTTACGGAGTTGAAGATTACATAAGATGGCAGAGTGGTCAGACAAACCCTCTTGAACCATTACATTAAAAAGAGCTGAATCACGATCAGAAAAACGTGTTATAATGAGGTCAAGGGTGTGACCAAACTTGTGTGTTGGCTGGTCAACATATTGATACAGACCACTAGCAGCAAGTAAGTCACAAAACCGTGAATAATGTAGGTGTGAGTACATGTATACAGGAATTAACTAATGGTGTGGCGAAAATATGAACAGACAGGTGGCCGCCACACTGGGCTATAGGCTTACACTCTTCTCTTTTCGATGAAGTGTGGTGGGTTATTTTACACTCAAAATATTGGGTCCTGAAATGAGCATCCTATAGGGTGTCAAAATATCGTATAGAACACATACAATCAGTGACTCTTTAAGAGCGCCTTTTACTAATGGCACCTTCATGTGTGCTTACCTCAGAACCCATTGGGGGTATGAAATGACACCTTTACTGGTGTCAGAGGGTTACAAAGGGTGTCAGGAACCATGTGTTTCCTGACACATTTGTCACCTTGACAGCACGTCAGGTGTCTTTGTAATAGTATGTACACCTTAGAGGTGTCCAAGTTTAGCCCACAGTACTTCAGGAGTTAATTTACACCCTTATTTTTCACTAGTGACACCTTTCGATGCTTACCTCGGGACCCTTTTGTGTGGTGTAAAATGACACCTTGTGACCCGTGGACTCTTACCCGGTGTCGCATGGAGTGTCAACGCAAGAATTACAGATGTTAAAGCCAACATGACACTTCAAAGATATCAAAGAAGACTATGCACTCTCAATTGACAATTGAAATGAGCATATCAATTAAGGTTTCAATTGAGTAAAGAAATGAGTCAAGTGAGTACGGAAGTGGGTCAGAACCAACAAAGGTGTCAACTTACTCTCAATGTGTTTTGAGTATACGTGCTGAAGTGTTTTGATGTTCAAATGGAACCTCTTGCTTTCGTGATGGGTAATGGAGATGAAGTGTCTCAGCCAAGGACACAATTGAATTCGAACTTGTTGACTTACCATATACACCCCGCATGGGAGACCCGTGTCCCATTCACCACGCTATACCACCGTGCCTCAGTCTTGTAGTCGAGCCCGGACTCGAGTCAAATTTAGTGGACTAGGACTCGGCGTCGAGTCCCTATGTAAATTGAATGGCAAGGTTTTATTTATCTACGGACTCGGACTCGGTACTTGTGGACTCGACTCCAATTCTACCGTACTTATCTTCCGTGTAAACTGGTTTTTAACTTCTATGAGTTGGTTTTAAAATGGCTGCATTGTTGTTTGGCAGATGACCCTTGCGTAAAGTGGTCACCATAGCTAGCAACCTCATTGAAAGGTGTCGTGGTGTAGTGGATTGTTTTCTGCCTTTCGCGCGGGAGAAGCTCGGTTCGATTCCCGCCGCGCGCATTTTCGTCCTGTATAGCAAAGTGATTTATCCACATTGCTGCTTCGCACCTGAAATGGGGAGAGAAATGGGGACCTGGTGGAATTTGGGGAAAATTGCAGGGTTCTCTGGGATAGCAGTGTTTGCCACTGAAAAGGCTACCCTGGGGAAAGACGTTATCATACGATTTCACATCAGTTAGATCACGTGCATAAAACTTCATACTATATATCCTTTACAATATAGTATATAGGCGTACATGTACATTATACCTTGCGTATAGTTTTACAGGCGGAAGGTAAATCATCATTATCGATGTATGTTTCCTAGAAAGGACTGCCAGTGGATACAGCGTCGTCATGTTATCAGAGACAGTCAAAAACGAAGAACTTGAACGTTCATTTCTGTAACGATTGAGGAAATGTACAACTCTGATGTTTTGAGCTCATGTCGAAATATAGGCCTACTTTCAAATGAAAATATACCTGCAAGATTTATTTTGATATATTGTGAAGTATTGTTATATTAGCTTTTTTAAAATGTTGTTAATATTATTATTATTATTATTATTATTATTATTATTATTATTATTATTATTATTATTATTATTATTATTATTATTATTATTATTATTATTATTATTATTATCTATCTATCATCATCTATTATTATTATTATTATTATTATTATTATTATTATTATTATTATTATTATTATTATTATTATTATTATTACTACTACTACTACTACTACTACTACTACTACTACTGATTATAATAATAATATAATAATAACATCAATACTACTACTACTATATAAAAATAATAATAATACATAAGATTTATATTACGCCAAATCCACTCTGCCGAGTGCTCTAGGCGCAGGGTATACTAAAGAATTTGGGGGAGGGAGTTGAAAATGGGAAAGTAATCAACGGGAGGCATTAAACAAGTAAGTTTTTAGACTGCGTTTGAAAGAATCTGGGGAATTGCAACTTATAATAACTGCAGGTAGGCTAATCCATAGAGCAGGACCAGCGTGAGCAAAAGCTCGTTCCCCCGTGTTTTTGTAGATTTTGGGACAAGAGAACCAGAGTTGGATGAACGTAAAGATCTGACGGGAGTGTAATTACTAGCTAGACTTATGTTATAATGTACACATTTATTTTCAAGTAACCTAATGATACGTAACGTGTACTTTGGCTGTGAAGTTCTTCTAGCGTAGCGTACACATACACACACACACACACACACACACACACACACACACACACACACTACACACACACACAACAGCATACACACACATACATACACACACACATACATATACACACACACATACACAACATACACACACACACACACACACACACACACACATCGATACATACACATACACACACATACGCACACACACAGACATCGAAACATACACACACATACACACACACAAACACTATGGATAGATAGATAAATAGATATATAGATAGATAGATAGATGACACAGATTATAGATACATATACATACATACATAAATAAATAGACGGCGCCACAAGAGGGGGCAGGAGGGTTTTCGACCAATATTGATTTCAAACTAAAGAAAATCATGGGGGTTCAGATCTTTTGGAAGATCCCACTAAGATTTTCTGTCGTAAACATATTAAGGGACCATAGAATTGATTTTTAGTTTGGCCTTGGAACAGGTTCCTGTAGCTCCCTTAAGATTTTACTCTGGTGCCACCCGTAAGTAGTTATATAAATGTGTGATTAACTCACAATGATGTAGATGTCGACATTAATGCTGCTTTGAAATCTGACTTGTCCTAGTCGCCCGACAGTTCAAAGAAATATAACCAGAATAAATCCAAGAAGTACAGTCTTCCTGGTGATGAAATGTCTTGAAGCCCACCACAAAGAAATCCTCCATAATAAATTCGCAATGCACAGAGTAGCAGTAATCCATAATGAGACGTATGCATGTCACAGGCTACATAACATGTAGGTTTCAATCTAAAATAAAGCATGAAGGCTTCCGATATACCTTAGTGATTCAGCACAAATATTGAAGCGATATTTGTTAGATCTATCAATTATTTAGAAGGTCCAGTTCCTAAGTCCAAAATACAGATATCCACGGACATTTTAGTATAACATCCGATCAAAGTCTCCAGTATTAACTCCATATGGTTCAAAATGTACTCCTTTGCCTAAAGGTGTAGAACAAATAATGCCTACTATACCGTTTCCTGTCTTGTTTCGAATATGTTTTGAACAAACAAAATATTCATTATTCTACAATCAATTCCAGAACACGTCAGTAATGGCAACACAATATCTAAACTAGCTAAAAAGCTATAGCTGTCAATATCAGGTTAAAGGACCGAACAAATTACCACAGTTCGTGTTCATTTTTGTATACGTTTAGTTTGGCGGTTTGGATGCTTCTTTAATTATGAAACGGGGGACGTATGGTGGTCTGTGTCGCATGATAAACATTAAATAAACTTTACCCCAGGGGCGGCGCATCGCGGTGCCACAGAGGGCACCATAATTGTTTTCAAAGGACATGAAAATCAGGGTGGGTTAGTCATTTTGGACAATTTCACCCCCACCCCCAAGATTCACAAAATTCTGGATATGATTTTTCCGTGAAACCATTTTCTGACTGACGTGAGAGGCCTTTCTTAGCGTACTAGTCTCGTCGCTGTTTGGCCGTAAACGATTATGATTAGGCAGTGAAGTTTCCGTCGCATCCCCTAAGATTTTACCCTGGCTCCACCCCTGTTATAATTCACACCTTGCAAATTTGTGTTTTCTTTCTCTCTAAGGTTTACCATCGTTTATTGTAATACTCCTGTAACTGTCACATCAATGAGTAAAAAAAATATGTAATAATGTTTTTTTTTCTGGTATATGGTTCTGTTCCGCAGGATGGACAACATGCAAGGCTTATAGGCCTATGTTGGATTAATCCATTCCATACCTGTGACGACGTACACTGGAACACCTGTGCATTGAGTATTCGTGCGCTATTAACACTGAAGATCAAACTCAGAAAATGTCCGGTTATTTCACAAAACCAAAACAGGGAACCTTAGCTTTCGAGGTTTTTTTTTATCATCACTGGATTGCGCTTAGATTTGGGTAAATTGAAACTACAACTACTACTACTACTACTACTACTACTACTACTACTACTACTACTACTATACTACTACTTCTACTACTACTACTACTACTACTACTGCTACTACTACTGCTACTACTACTACTACTACTACTACTACTACTACTACTACTACTACTACTACTACTACTACTACTATTACTACTACTACTATACAGTGCGTATCAAAAAAAAAGTAGACACTCAGAAAAAAATTATCACACAAAAATTTCATGATCTAGAGATAATTTTTTGATATGAATATTTTACCTTGAACCTAAGCTATCCGATGAGACTGTTGGTCATGAAAGTATTTCACGCATGAGTGAGCACAACGCGCTTTTGCGCACTCCGCCAAAAATGCATTTGCGCACAGAATTGTGTTCTTATAGTCAGTGTTTAGTGACTCATAGACCGGTTCTGCAGAAGCTCTCAACTGATGTGCACAAGGATTCTATCCTCGGCATGCTCAGAGAAGAGCTTGTATAAATTTTGTGACAAAAATGACAAAAATGAAGCCATGATTCAGAAGTACCCCCTACAAAAAGAGAAAATGTCATGTTTGCAAGAAGAACTGTGAATTGAAAAAAGTGGCATTTTCTTCTTTTTGAGGGGGTGGGGGTGGGTTGTATTTGAATCATGGCTTTATTTTTGCTTCGTTTTAAATCCTCATCATGCTCAGAGAAGAGCTAATATCAATTCTATGACGAGAAAGACAAAATGAAGCAGTAATTCAGATACAACCAACTCCCATCCTCTAAAAAAGAAGAAAATGCATTTTTTTTTCAAATTCACAGTTCATCTTGCAAACATGACATTTTCTTCTTTTTATTAGGGTATATCTGAATCGTTGGTTCATTTTTTGTCACAAAATTGATATTACCTTTTCTCTGATCATGCTGAGGGTCGAATACTTGTGCACATCAGTTGAGAGCTTCTGCACCACCGGTCTATGAGTCATTAAACATTGACTATAAGAACACAATTCTGTGCGCAAATCCATTTTTGGCCGATTGCACAAAAGCAGATAGTGCTCACTCATGCGTGAAATACTTTCAATACCAACAGTGTCATCAGATAGCTTAGGTCCAAGGTAAAATATCCATGTCAAAAAATAATCTCCAAATCACGGGAAAATTTTTTAATATTTTTTTTCTAAGTGTCTAATTTTTTATACACAGTGTACTATATATTACTACTACTACTACTACTACTACTACTACTACTACTACTACTACTACTGCTACTACTACTACTACTACTACTACTACTACTACTACTACTACTACTACTTCTACTACTACTACTACTACTACTACTACTACTACTACTACTACTACTACTACTGCTACTACTACTACTACTACTACTACTACTACTACTACTACTACTACTACTACCTAATTTTACAATTATGGACCTCGTATTGGGAATGAAAAATTTTCCTCACAACACCCAACCCCCCCCCCCCCCCACGCACACATTTTTCGGCGGCTGGGTTGACCGAAAAAGAGCAAAGCTCGGGGGGAGGGTTAGGTTACCACGAAAAAAATTGATATTATCAATGTCACAACAAAGACGGCTCAGTAACGACAAAAAAAGAAAATAAAATGAAAAATAATAAAGAACATCAGTGTATTTTGCAGCTATAAAATTAAGTATGTATACAACACGTAACGCAAATTCTGTAATAGGGTTTCGAGTGCTTAAACTACATGTATATTGTCAATGGAAACTGTTCACTTCAAGCAATTTCGTGTTAATGGTCGATTAAATGTAATTTTAAATTTCATGTGAAGGAAAATAAAGTGGATAATTGTTTAAGAGTCATTTGAAGATGACTTAAAAGGAAGGACCTGTACGATATCAATGACTCTATTTAAAGTGTTTTTATGTAGATTGATGGTATTATAAACGCCGTCGCATAGGATAGTAATGAAAATTTTCGTTTCTATAAAATAATGACGAGAATGTCTGAAGTATCTGAGGCATATCGCCCAAGTTTAGCTGATACATTAATCAACCAAAACAAGTTTATATAAATCGCATATTTTTTCAACACTTTATTTGAATAAAATCGAAATGAGCAAATATGTGATCGATAATTCCCATTGCTCTTTATTTGGATTAAGGATAGTTTGTTTAGCTGTTGTTTGGACAAGTTTCCCCAAGCTAAACACCATAGTTTAAATACGATGATAATAGACTATAAAGAGAAGCAATAATGCAGAGAACGAAAACATATTTTTCACTAGTTTATTGATCACGTCAGCGTACCTGGATAATAATTTAATTTTCCACGATATTTTGTTGTTGATGAGAAGACCAAGAAAAGATGTTGTTTCAACTAAATCAATCAGCGTGTTATAAAGAGTAGAATTACCAGGTAGAATAGAAATATATTTACCAAAAGCATATACAATGTGGCTTTTGTACATTCAATGGAAGCTTATATTTATTGGTTTTACTAATACTTCAGGATCTTCATGTGAAAAGAAAGCCTTAAAATCATCAGCAATTAATATGAAGGATAAAACATTACCAAAAAAAGAAATCATGAATATAAAAAATAAACAAAAGGGAACTAATATTCAGATGAGCACTATAGAGCCTGTATTTAAAGAGAACACACAGTACCGGTTGATGCTGAAAAATCTTTCATCAA
>JZLH01S0129622.1:5645-25660 GCA_001188425.1 Eucidaris tribuloides
GTTATGAAGCCTGATAGTACTGCATGTAACAACACACATGTATGTTCACTTCAGGGCTACATTTTGGTTGGAATTTTTAAATACACTTTACTAATCAATTTATTAAACAACATTCTACTAATTAATCTTCAAAATTGGTTAATTAGGTTTGATATACTCTTTGTTTAATTAGTGTAATTAATGTTATGGTAACAAATCTTACTACAATTTTAAACATATTTTGCCACACCCTGTGTCACTACATCTAGAAATCAAAAAGTAGTAAAACCATACATTTTCTTAAAGCTGAAAGTGTGCTTTTTCACAAGGTGACATCAATTTTGAGATATGTCTTAATACTGACAAGTGCAATGAGTTGCCGTCAATATCACAAAATTTTACATTTTTTGTGATATTACCCTTTAATTTTTTTCACACACCATGTATAGCAACTTGACCTTGGATGATTGGGATTCTCTGGAATATAAGCTTTCAGAAAATGTATAGTTTTGTTGGTTTCTGAAATGTACTTTTTGAGTTATATTGGTTTAAATGCAAAAAGTGAAAAATTCTTAATTTTGGTGCTTGTAACGCAAAGGGGCCCCACCATACAACACATGACCAAATATGATTGAAATCCCCCGAAAATTAGAGAAATATGCTAGAGCACAGTCTACATATTGGCACTTCCATGGAATGGAATGACTCAAGATATGAAAATGCACAACTTACGTCATGCATGTGAATGATCATTATTCTCAAATGTACCTCTTTCCTGGCTGACGTGCAGTGAATTTGGGAGAAATGTTTTTAGGAAGCACAAAATGTTTATGTTCATTTCTCTGCTTTGTCGCTAATGATAGGGCCCCCTGTCGACTGGTGATCCCACGCAGCACAGCTGGAGCCGCAACACTGTTTCCACATGGACCCATGAGAAATGACGTCAGTCTTCCTCATTCAGAGCAGCTTCTACACAGAATCCCGGGGTTTATCGAGGGGTAATTCTTGTATCTACTTGCCTCAGTCACTGACAAATGTTTTGATCCTAGAATTCTAAACCAGTTTATGTGTGTTGGTTTCGTTACCAATAAAACAATTCTCACACACAAGAGGAACACACTCAAAAACCTAGTGCATAATCACATGTATAAGCATTGAGCAATACACAAGCAGACACAGAGAAACAAAGTTGTCTCTGAAAGAAATACTATTCACTTCTTTGCCTCATATTTTCAATCCACCTGCAGAACATAAACCAACATATTTACATTGTTACTCAACCTCAAAACATTTAACATTCACAGGCAATTTTATGGTGATTCCCATCTAGTACAGTTTACAAAATTTAAAGGGGATTCCCCCTCCCTTCACCCAAACCATACGGACCTTGCTGATTGTTAGCGTAACATACACGACACACCATTAAATCACCTATCCTCCAGTAGCTGCAAGCTTTCATGTATCTGTGGGAAATATGCCTTGTACAATGTACATGTACATGTACATGTACATGTACATGTATGATGTACATGTAGTTTCATGTCCCTGTACAGGTACTTCACAAACATTGCCAACACAATTTTCAGACTTGGTTTAAAATGCTTAACGAGTCTGAGCATAACAGAATCAACAGTTACATTACAAGTTAGGCTACCTTGTAAAAAATAAATAAACGGGACTCTCCGACTCTTTGTCCAATTCATGTACAGTCCACATTGCACACTGTGTTGCAGAATATGTTGCAATAATGATGATAGAGTACCTTTATACAAGAGGCTTGTGAAAGATGAGACAGTTAACCGTTTCCTCCGAGATTCTGAAAATCCCATAGAGTTAACACAGGCCACATCCAGTTCCCGTAGCCAACGGGTTAAAATCGCAGTACTTAATAAAAGAGTCACAGAAATGAAAAACTCACAATTTACAATTTGTATTGCAATAAGACTTGGGTTAAAGTCTTCTCCTGTATACTTTTATGAGTACAAGTACAGTACAAGTGGAACAGCACCAGTAACGATTATGGGAAATACCTGCTGCAATACTCGATACTGTAAACCTCTCATTGAACTTTTCTGTTCAATCAAAATGTCTCCAAAATTTCCTGATATTTAGACAATTTCCTTCCCCTATGAAGAGAGTGCAAAGTTTAGGCTACAGTTTCACTGCATTTGTATCAACTGTACACCCGATCAAGCCAGTTGCCTAACTGGCTCTGCTCGATAATGCAAGCTGTTTACTTGTATTACATATTTGGCTGACCTTTACCGTAATTATGCAATGTCTGGAGATCCACACTTTCTGTTGTAATGAAATTTTAGTAATTCGGGTTTTAAAAGAAGAGAACAATATTCCTTCAAGGTACTTACTACAGACAAGGAAATAGTAATGGTTCTCACCCTATTATGTTAACATTTGACCTCATTTGACCTTTGACTTGCATATGTGACCTCGACCCCCAAATAACACTGAGGACCAGGCACCTACCATCTAAGCTTGGATACAAAGGGACTTTAAATGCTTGCTAACTGTAAAGTTGCAAACCCTTAGCATTTGACCTGTTATGACCTTTGACCTTCAAATGTGACCTTCACCCCAAAATAACACTGAGATTCCTGTCTGTGTCTACCATCTAAGTTTGGTTACATTGGGTGTATGGTTAAAAGTTACAAACCCGAAGAAGATATTTCAGGTACATAAATTTTACCATTTAACCTCATCTGACCTTTGACCTATTACCCCAAAAAAGCACACATGTACATGTACCATCCAAGTTTGGTTACAAATGGGCAAATAGTTGCAAAGTTATTCTAGTTTCATACTGTAGAAGTATGAAAGACAGACGGACAGACGTCGCTACGTATTCCTTATTCTCCCTCACCTCCGCGGCTTGACAAAAATGACTGTAAGCCCTAAATATTTCTGAACACATGAATTCACAATGAACATTAGATTACTGTAAAATGGAGTACAGTTCATTTCGACACAGAGATTTATGTGGCCCCTGTGATTCCTGGCATTGATAAATGTCCCCAGCAGAGGCTCAATGAAACTTCTTGGAATCTAGGCTAGCAAGGAAGAATGATGCATACTTTGTTTAGATAATCTATACACAGACAGACAAAACCACACAAAATGAGGTTTGCCAGCTAAAATCGGGAAGATTTTATCAATCAAGATTCTCCAAGCCTATTTCAAACTAAAATGATACATCACCATGGATGTCCAATGACATGGGGGTAGAAAAAGGTTGCGTGGTCTGGAACCGAGACTAAAGAAAGGTGAGAAAAGGGTCACAGGGATGTCAGGTCAATGACCCCTCACTGTCCATCACCTGACACAACCTACACAATGTTTACATAGGGATTGGGTCCCTCAATCCTCAAGGGGCACCATATCTTCCTGATATGTCATGAATGTAAACAATGGCTAGCAGTAGCACCTTTCTACACGCTACAACTTTTTTTTTCTTTATTCTATTTTCTTTTTTCACAGTCAAGGGCACAGAATATGAAGGATGGGAACAGGGGCCACATACTTTCTCAGGAAAAAGAAAAATATGTGTACGTGTATGTATCATTGAAGAAGTCACTATATACAGCACAGAAAAGTACAAAATTTATGTTTGTTGTGTGAACGTACATGTATGTTTGAAAGTGTGTCTGTCTGTGTGTCTGTCTGTCTGTATCTGTGTGGAAGTAATATGAGATAACGTACAGTCTATTTTCAGGGCGTACTAGGACGTGTATGCACAGCAAGTGCTGCACAGTGTAGTACAGCCCACACAGAAAAACTTGGAAATATATACTTGTGCTCACCATCTACTGCACATTTTACAATTTAAGCAACCACAATAAATCAAACTGTATGTTGTTCAATGTTCACATAGTATACATTGTAGGCCTACACTGTAAACATGTATAGCACATGCACCAAAATGCACATAAATGCTCAATAACATACAGTGTAGCATTCTCATCAATTTACCTTCAATCAAGCAAAATGCTTTTATGTTTAAATTGGGCCCAGATTGTACATGTATGAAATGCATCGCTGCTGAAATAACTCTACAATAAATAATGCCATAAATACATTCTGGAAATATAAACAGTAGCTACACACAGAATGCTACTTTACCAAGGTAATTTGCTAGCAAATTTCATACGAGACTTCCTGTCGTCAATTGTTTGTACACTATGAAAATGTCTGAAAATGAGTATGAAATCAGAGACTCCAACTCTCCCGTTTTCGGCGGGAGATCTCCCGCTTTGAGTCCATTTTCACAAAATCTCCCGCCTTCCCGCTTGAGTTCTAATTTCTCCCGCCCTAGCTGTGTTTCTCCCTTTTTCAAGAAATTAATCTGAATCAGTGGATTTGACCTCATTTAGTGTTGTCACATGTTCAAAAATAAACATAAGACAGCAGCAGAGAGCTCTAAAACCCTAAAAATCGGGGCTCCGGCCGCAAGGAATTTCATGTTTTGCGCCGGTGATGTGGGCTACGCACACATTAAGTCAGAGTCTCCCGTTTGTTAGGGGGTCTCGGCGGGAGAATCTCCCGCTTAAGAGGTGTTTGGGGTTGGAGTCTCTGTGAAATGTTTACTTGGGGTTTCATAGAACACACACATCTAGTAGGCATTGGGCACAGATGCAAGCAACAATGCTGAACAACTCGTCTTATTCATTCATAAGGTGTTTGGGTTTTTTTTAAGTTGATCCAAATATTCAATACTCAATGATCACACATTTGTGCAGGATCCACACTGCTGGTTTTCCGTTTTCTTTCATCCAGACCCACTTACTATCAAATAAAAAATTACTAACTAACTAAATAAATAAATACATAAATAAATAAATAAATACATTAAAAATGAAAAAAAAATGATACAATTTCCTGATTTCACAATTTAAGAAAAACATTGTCTGCACTTCTGTCAATGCACCTGCAAGTGCCAATACAGCCCCCTAACCCTCCCCCTCCCCCCAACCTCCAAACCATTTTATTCAAACTTCAAGGTACATCAAGGTATCTTTCTACATTTAGTCATTGGTTCCTGCACACATGTAAAACAGTTGCTAAGCCAACAGCTGGAGGCTTGTATTGTCTCACACAACATGCGAAAAAAGCAGCTCCATAAGAAAGTTTTTGCAAGGAACAATTGCTGTGCCAAAGTTCAAACATGTTTCCAAAAAACTATTCTGTGGTTAAAGTTGTAATGTTGACTGAATAACTGTCAAAATGGACCAAAACTTTAATCTGTTTTCATTTCCTGTTACCTAATCAACAAGTTGCTTTCACTTCTAAGGAGCTCAACATTAGTCCCAGATCATTTTCCTTTATAGATATTAACACTGTATCCAATAAAATACACCATTACTGTGAAATGTTTGGTGGCACATCAATTACAATTTATTACTTTAAAAAATACTTTACAAGTGTACATACTTCAGTGCAAAGTTTTGTAATGCTTGGTAACAAACGAGCTGTACAAATTTTATCAATTTTGATATATTATTTGTGATATTTGCACATGTAATGGGGTACCACAGTCTCTGTGAATGTATTGTATCTACAATATAACAGTTTGCCTTTAATGCCCCCCATGAGATGTGTATTTACCAAAGCACTGATGTATTGTTCATTGATGAATGTGGCCCCTGGTGTTAACAATGGAAGGGGGCGGACCCTTAACCTCAAAATTGCGGCTAAGGTTACCCTGTGTCAGGCTACTGTATACAGTGTATCTCCCTGTGGTCGAGTTGTCTGTCTTACACCACTTTCAAAGCAGAGTAACTCTGGGTAAGTCAGGACTTACTCCACTTCAAAGGGCTGGTATGAAAATTCTGAAACTTTTTTCATCCAGATTCACTCCAGTCCTCTCAACCCATTTTGTGAAGAGGGTTACCATTATTAACCCGTTGCTTACGGGAACCGGATGACCCCTGTACAAAGTCTATGGGGATTTGCGGAATCTCGTAGTCAACGGGTTAACTCTTAAAGATTGTGTCAGGGATTTGCAAGTCCATTACTTCCCTTCATTATCAATACCAAACGGTAGTTTAGTACTTACAAATGGTGTGTTGAAAGTTTGAGATCCATACGTCATGAATTTGTTGTTTTATGAGAAAAACTTATAACGACATAGTATTACCACAATGTTGTTCTTTCTGTGAGTTTAAATTTTGCTCAAATTGCGAATCGCGGTTATGTGTACCGTCGCAAGACCAGTGGAGCACACTGATTGGTTAAACAGATAAACTCCGCGCGACCTTTGGCTAACGGCTGATCGGACAATTTTGGAACAGCCTGTGAACATCGACGTCACTGTAAAATATGTAAATTTTGAAGTTTAAATGTCCAGATTTTCACCAAAACTACGTATTCTACCCAAAGGTTCTATGGCAGGTGTTTATTTATATTATTAGTAAATAAACACTAATCTTCACATTGTGAAAGATTTGAGCTGATTTTATTTATTTTACCGTTTTCTGACATGCAAATCCCTTACTCTGTCTTTAACATGCCAGAGGATTTAAAACCTCTATGGACTATGTGTATTACTTGGTGCAGATCTGCGACTTCGGCACGTTTAAGTTAAGCAGAGTAACTCTCTACCAGAAGTGGTTAGTGAGTTTCCACTGTTAAGTCCACTTTCATACCTACAGCCAAAGTGGAGCAACTCCGAAGCACGTCCAGGGTGAATTGATACATGCCTTCGGTCCAGACTGAATTCACACTACCTTCCATATTTCTGGTTCCCACACTCAGAATTCATTTTTCATGTGATTTCTTGCAATCTGTACAATGAGATCTAACAGTGACAACTACTATTCTGTTCTGTTCCAGACTTATACCGCTTGTATTCCCAACGTGGGTTGGGGATTCTAGACAGATTCTGGATTGAAAATGTTCAGAATTTTTATACTTTCCTGTCAAGGCGGAGTAAGTTCAAAGTCCGGACTTACAGAAGTCTGGAGATACTCCTGCAGTAGGCCCACTTTGCTATGAAGGGCAAACTTGTATGAATTGAAAAGAAAAAATTGTTCCAGATATTTTCTGGAGTCCTAATCCACTTTAAAAAAAACAAGCGTAGTAAGTCCAGACCAGAAGTGAGTACCGGTTAACGACTTATCAGTTACCCTTGCCACACAGATTGCATGAAACTGTTTAAAAACCATGGAATCGAGAGTGAATACTGGGTCCAATGCCTCAGTCTGGAATCTGAATCAATATCAACTCTTCTAGACTAACTAATTCAACTGTAAACAGTACATAAATTTTGAAACAGGTCAAACAGTACTACTGAAGGATTATCTGACTGGAAAATTAAAGGACACAAACCAACCTACAGTACATGTATCTCCGTCACGGAATCACCAAACAGCCATTGACTAGAATCGACAGTTGACCTGTACTGTTTTAAATCCTTGCCATTCAATACTTAAATTCTGTCATATTGTCTGTCTCAAATGGTACTGGCAGCATGATATGGAATTAAAGCAGCAGATGAGGAAGCAATAGTAAGTAGGCATTGGAATGCAAGAGACATTACATTCAAGAGTGCTGTGCCTTGAATCAAACAGGGCAACTGCAACCATTCAAGCCAGATGTTTCGGTACAAAGAGAACAGTAATTGCCCAGGATTGGGAGAGAAATACTGCAGAGAATAAAGGATTAACAAACCAACTAGTACCTGTGGTGGTATTCAAATGGTTGAACCTCATATTGAGGCCACATTCCACTGGCCCAGTTTGTGGCAGAATAGGGCAAAGTTGGGGTAGAGGTGATATTATGTAAGAGTACCTAGGCCTACACAGTTCGATCTTCAACCACAAAGAACTGGAATTTTCGCTGGATACTGTATCCACAGAATTTAAATCTGCTTTGCGCACATGTGTTTGTGTGTGTATATGTGTGTGTGTGTGTGTGTGTGTGTGTGTGTGTGTGTGTGTGTGTGTGTGTGTGTGTGTGTGTGTGTGTGTGTGTGTGCATGTGTGCATGCACACTGTACAGTAGTAATAGTACACACACACACAAACAGTAATGCCAAATTACTATGTACTGTTACTACGGTACCACCAGGCACGGGGCACCGACCTTCATAAAAACCAGTTATGAATATGTCATTGTGGTTATTGTGAAATGTGTGTACAAAGTTTGACCTCTATCCAGTATTTGGAATGCGAAGTATACCATACTGTAGGTCAGTCTAGGGGGCAAGGTTTACCAGTGAGTCTTATCAATTTAGAGAGGAAGGAACATACACCTTTTTAAGTAGTTTTCCCCCTTGTGAACTCTAGTAGGTAAGGTACATGTAGTCTGACAAGTACATGCTCACAGGATTGTAACTCTTCATTTGTCAGTGGGAATTATCCAGCACATCAACAGCGAATACAAATATTATGGCACGCAATCTGTTGTTTTAGGTTATTCGAAACTGTTCAGATATTGAAGTCCGGTTTCCTGATAGTAAAATAACCTTAATGATACAACAGTAGACTTACTACTGTAAATGGGTAGGCCTACATGTATATCCTAGACAACAGTCAACTGTAAGATTTTAATATCTGGAAGTCCACTTCTTCTACATGTACATGTAGCTAGAGTCAACATTCTTCACAGGGTTTTTTGTCTTCTGAAGGATACATTACAAAGAAAATGCAGCCTGATAAAATCATGTAACATACACAATGTCCAAACTCCAAATGCCAGTAATCAGCCACCCCCCCCCCCACTCCTCCTTTCATATCCAAATGAAAAGTACATCTTGGGTCATTGATTTTCTAATCAACAAAAGTGAAACACTGCCAGGGGGGCTTCCTTGGTAGCTATCTATTTACTCTTTGATTTGAAAGTAATCTGGCCAAATGATTCCATCTGCTACAGTATGAATGCCTATCATGATCTACAGTACAGTGATAGTGTACAGTGCTGTATAAATGCACATTTAGTGATTACTTCTTGCAATGAAGGAGTAATGAACATTCTAATATCCCCATGCCTGAAAACATACACAGAAAAAAAATTACAGGTATTAGCTTATTAACTTTTGATGGGAATCATGACATATTGTTAAAGCCACTGGCTAACATTTACCACAGTTAAAAAAATGTGAGTTACATAATCCTCCATGCTCCAAGTGTCTTTGATAAGGTCTAAAAATAAAACCCTCATAAAATTGTATTTCAAAATGATTATTTAGTGTTTAAAAAAGTGAAAATTGTAAGTTGGACGTCAATTCAACTGTCCATTTCCTCCCATAGACTTACTGTGTGGGGATCTATTTTTTACTCGCACCGAGTACTAACTTGTAGGCATGCATGCTATTGCTAATGTACATTGTATAGGCCTAGTTGTTTTGAGGTCAGTGAACTTACTACAGCATGAGACATTCCCATATTGAGCATGAGGGAAGGAGTAAACAAATAACTCAGACATAGGCTAATCATCAACAGCACACAATTTTCCTGAAAGATATATGAAATTACACTTTTCTTCCAGAAAAATCTGATGGCAAACAGGAGCTTATTAATATTAGCATGCAATGATAAATTATTTAAAAAGTTGTTGAGAGAGCTCTATTTTGTAACATTGGCACACAGGCTCAGCCAGACTGTGGGCATGACGTACTAAAGCTGTCTGGAAAATATGTATGACATATCTGAATTAATCAAGAAAGTGATCTTCTATTACAAACTCTAGGCTGGGTTCAGTGTACACTTAAGCCACCTACCCACCCACTTACATGTACTCTATGCCAGCTAGTCAGCTACCCACCTGGACAGATAGTCAAATGCAAAGGAAACAAAACAACATCAAAACCTCTCTCCTCAAATACAAAGAAATGAACTATCTCACACAATTATAGTATACACAGACAAATGGACTTGTCCAAAACACACAATGACACACACACACTCACCACACATCACACATCACACAGACACAAGCAAACACACACAAATACACAGAAACACAATCAGAAAACACACACAAAATTTAAGTACACACACACACACACAAACAAAAGCAAACACATACATGTGCACGACACAAGATGGACATGTCCCAGAACTCTTGAAGTATTTATTTACCAGTGTACCTGTACTAAGTTTTAATACATTTAGTCTGACAAAAAGAAAACCTGTTTGAATAATGAATATGGCTACATTTTGTTTTCAGAGACAAGTCAAAAATGAAAACAACAATATCTCACAGTCGTGCATTTTTTCATGTCTATCGAAGGGTGGGAAAATTTGGTTGCGTCCTTCTTGGTGTTATGTTGTGTTTCCATTCCCTTCCAGTGTTTTATTAAATTTGTTTAAACTTGCTTGGAACTAGACTGAATGCCAACTTGCCCTTACCCCCAACAGTCAATTAAGTACAGCTGCTGTTGAGCAAAACTATAGTAGAGTAGCTTTATATCTTTATCAAACAATACTTTAAAAAAATCAACTTCCTGAACTAACAATGAATACAATTTTGAACTCTTAATCATCACATCATAATCTTAATGAGCAAATGTACAAGCTACCTCAGAGATCCCTTATCACAATTTCAAAGCTGCAGTTGAAGTTGAACACACACAGGTGGTCCTGGATGTGTTTACGAAGTTTGTTTACAGTCACATCATTTGCATATTTATTCAACCAAAAAGACAAAAAACAAAATCCTTCCTAAATCCGGGGCTGGCAAAGGAATTGTATTAATGAGAACCCACTTCCTGTGCAGTAACACGGCTACCTGTCACATGCTGGCACTAGTCCCTGTTGCCAGTTTATGACATCAGACATTGTTGTGCTTAGTCTAGGTTCCAGACCAGGTGAATTTTTCTACCTCTGGGGCACTGGAGTTCTTCCATGTGAGATTTTTTTAAAAAGTCCCACCATACTAGTCTTAATTCAAGGCAACTGATGGTAGTAAATAATCAGTAATTCTCTAAAATAGGATAGTGCATTTAAATGTGTGGAAGCCAACCTATGTTGTGATAATCTTCCATTCTGGTATTCCATGCACTAGCTATCTGAATTCTCATCCATTATTACGACCTTTGAGTTTTCTGTTGAAATTGTGTTTTCTGGGAATGATCTGCTATGTTTCCATTACTTCTTCTGTATGCCAAAAATAATGAAAAATACACATATATCTTCATTGTGTTCTCTCACTCAGTTCTACATTTTCACACACAGAAATTCCCCCTTTTTTCACATTAACATATTCCATTTTCTTGCATATTTATTTTCAATATTTTTGGTCAATTACCTATTGTTTACCCCACCAATTACTGTATGACTCAGATTCAAAGAACCAATTCCAATAAAAACAAAAATCACATCTTATTTTTCCATGATTTTTCAACCATATTCATCACATGGCCAATTTCATTTTTTTTTTTTTTTTTGTGTGTCTTTTGATTCAATCACTGACCTAAATGACTTGATTTGAATCCATCAACCCTGTCCACAGCACACTCAGTCATGGGCAACTACAAACTAGATCTAGAGCTTGTGAACAAGACTATGGTGAATGTATGCATTCAGCGCCATAAATGCTTCAATGCCCCTGTGACACTGTTGCCTATGGGTCCAACACCCACCTGACATTGTCTAGGCTTTAAATAGCCATGTCAAATGGGGAGTTCTGTTTTGTGCGCTTTGTGGCAAATGCTTTTGTTCAAGCTACTTCATACAATTTCCATTGTTCGGTCATTCAACAGCTCAATATGTTGGTATGTAACTAGGTGCCTGAGCTTTAGGCTGTCATAAGAAGGTACAGGGCATGCTATCCTCGGGTCAATAAACAGCAAGGTGCAAATAAAAACAGGACAGTCTGGACTGTTTGGAAAATAACTTCTGTATTACTCATGAACATTATAATACAAAGTACTTTATTTTGTAAACACAGAGGGAAACAGGTGGAAGGCCAACAGGTGTATCATAGGGTTTCACTGGAATGGGGACACCCCACCTAAAGCACCTGACACAATGACAATGACAATGTTTACATTTCAAATAGTCATTCAAAACAGTCAACGTTCCCCCTCTATTGTTTTTTTTTCTCAAAAAAATATAAACACTTTCAGTATTGATGCAACACTGACATTGTAAATGTATACTGTGGAACAATTGAAGTACTGCATCTATCCACCAGTAACTGTAGAAAATGCAGACTTCTCGGTTCTAGCCCCTGTGACTTTTCTCCCTTTAAACACTTTCAGTGTTGATGCAACACTGACATTGTAAATGTATACTGTTTTAACACTTGAACAATTGAAGTACTGCATCTATCCACCAGTAACTGTAGAAAATGCAGACTTCTCGGTTCTAGCCCCTGTGACTTTTCTCCCTTTAAACACTTTCAGTGTTGATGCAACACTGACATTGTAAATGTATACTGTGGAACAATTGAAGTACTGCATCTATCCACCAGTAACTGTAGAAAATGCAGACTTCTCGGTTCTAGCCCCTGTGACTTTTCTCCCTCCGAGTAGCAGTGTGGGTGCGAAGCACCCGCACCATGCGATGGCAGTCCTAGACCCTACATGTAGTCTGAGTCAAAGCAGTTGACTAAGGATAGTTGTTTCCTTATCAATGTAGAGGATGAGTTAATCTAAACGTCTGAAAGCTAGACTATAGAAAATGGTGTGCCCCTCCTGCCATACTCACATGTACATGTAGGTACCATAAGCACAGCTGAAAATTTTTGTCAAGTCAGTAAGTTCTTCCAATCTTGTAATTGAGAAAAACACAACTAGTAAGGCATGGAGGTAGAAGAAGCCTCCATGGGTAAGGTCAGCTTGGGTCAACTCACTAAACTATGCTATTTTTAACAAATCATGCAAAATACCACAGCAAACATGTCCAAAACATTTCTCTCAAAGGTTTGCAGGTATGTAATTGTCAGTGGCTCAACCAGTGTTCCATAAATTGAAAGGGTCCTTTTTTCGGGGGGGGGGGGGGGGGGTTTACTGGTAAGGACAACTTTGCTGGAGCACCTTGGTTGGCCAGAGCAGTCCTACTGGGTTTACAGGTTAGACATAAAATACATGTGGAGGTTCTTTAACTTCTTCATATAAACACTAAAATCAATAAAAATTTAAAAATTAAGAAAGTCAAACTTTTATAATAAAATTATTATTCCACTAGCAAATTATCAAGGACAGATCACAGAATCTGGTGTAATCTGTATTTGTAACACAGCAGTATAGGGGGAAATGGGTATGGTAAAAATGGGTACATGGCAAAACTGGTCACTTGTAGATTTGAACTGTTTGAAGAACTAAAATGATCAATGTGAAGTAAATTTTACCAGGGCTTCAATTTTACACTTTATCAGAGACACTTTTACTGTAGCATGAAGGATTATGAGCAAGATTTTTGTTTAAACTGGAAACATTGTTGATATTCAACGACAATGACTTCAAACAGAGGTCTTCAAGGGAAAAAAATTAAGAATGAAGAAATTGAAGCAATGTTAGCCATCCCATTTGCTGATAGATCACAATTTCCCCTGATTTTCCACAGCAGAGACCTTGCAGTTTGTAACAGTTTGATGATCTGTTCCACTCCAGGAACTGTGCCCCCCAAATTGGCAATGTTCACAGCTGTAGCATTATTCACTGCTAGCACTTATGCAAGCTTACCACAGACGTCAGTGCCAGTTACAACCCTTGCATGAACTCTCTCACAGATGAATATGCTGAAACTGATGTCACTCTTATATAGATTTGCATATGCTACAAACTTTCCCTGTTCAAGACGATTTGATTTTGCCTAACACACATAAGTTTCCCAAAGAACTCATAACGAGAGATCCTGTGTCTAGTCTTCAATGGGTTAACATGAGTGTTTACATGTAGCCACAAAGCCATACAATCAGTTAACTGAATGGAACCAATATAAAATGAATAAGTAAATAATATTTCAAATGAATGAAGTTATGAAACTGGATAGCAAAAGGAGTAACATACAGTGTAGCAAGTGCTGACATATCCCCATGCACCAGGGGTGAAAAAGCTCAGATCACTTCTGAAACAAATTCATCAGAATTGCAGAATAATAAATTTAAATCCACCGCAAGGCCCTACATGTATATAAAGGGATAAAAGGGAAATTTTGTACTTCTCTATTCATGTTGCACAGTTGATCATGGGCAAAAGGTCGTGCTTCATAGCCGGATAGTGTAAATATGAACTAGTACAACAAACTTGTTCTTCTATATGTGTTACATAGTAAAACGATTGTTATTCCTACATCGAAATTCCCACCAAGCCTCTGCAAATGACCCATTGAAGCATATACAGTAAGATTACACTTCAAAGAAAATCCCAATAAATCTAACATGGTTCATTATTAGTCCTCTCCAGAACTGCCTCTTATCCGCAAACTCTAATAACCACCCTTTTCATAATGAGAACAATTTTTTTAGCTAAATTATTACACTAGATCTAGTAGATCTGTGTATAATCTACCTTCCTTTCTTAACAAAACGTAACATTAAACAAAATTGTATTTTTTAGCAACAAAAAGTTACCAATTTTGTTTCAAAAGAGCTTCCCAACTTGTACTTACAGAGTACAGCAGTAATTAGCACCATTCGGCATCTCTAATCAAGGAAAATTGTTCTTATAACACTACATTGCTCAGATACCAGGTGCAAATAACTACTTTTCGCAACTCAAAATGGGCTAGAGTAATAACACAAAAAGAATTTGTGTCAAAATGGTACTCTAAGGGTACTGTAAAAAAAATCGGTTGTTTCCTGCAAAATATGGTGTCACGCATAATATGCAATGCTGAATGACCTGTATCTCTAGTCATGGTAAACACTGGGTTATACGCCTTACTACTACATTTAACGTTGGTCTCAAAAAACTTCACAGGCACGTTTTGGAATGGCCCCAAATCAAACGTCTCAGATTTGAAACATTGTATGTAGACGGAACGCGTAACAGCCTCTCTTTCAAGTGACCTAGAGAAAACTTGAAATGTTTATGCTTAGTGAGCACTGCCCTTTTATGTAAAGACATGAAAAATTAAGTGCCAGAAATTTTTGGCTAAATTCCCCCATTGTAAGCAAAAGATAAGGCCTCTTTGATTACGTGTGGAGCTAGTGGCAATGTTCTACAAGATAGCCAATTCCTCAACCTAATTTTTCATCCTTTACAAAAGAGAGTACTTCACTCAAACATAAAACAATTTCAGATTTTTTAGTGCCATATAAAAAGAGACTTTCAGCGTTCATCTATAAAAATTTTCTCAAAAATTGAAAAGATAATTTTTAATGGAGCGGCATTACAAAATGTATAAGTTTTTTTGAGACGCCACTGTAGTGACTAGAGTAGGGGCCTACACGTTTGTAATTGTAAACTCTAAATCAGATCTCTTTTTAGCGAGTATACAACATTTGGTATTAGATACCCCTCCAGGGCATTTAATAATTAATATGATAGTGAATAATATGCACTTTACATTTTAGTACTGAACACTCTTGTAAATGTATACCCTGCACAAGGCACAATACATGTACAGTTGTACATACTGCATATGTCTGAGACATAGGCTAAGCCCAACTTGGACCCTTACACGCATTCACAGTGGAAAGGAAACCTTCCGTATGACTCACTCCGTTTGCATTATTTTTATGGACGTCTGAGCCTGCAGGCTCCCGGTCTCCCCTCTACCTTATTTACCATTTATTGCACGCAGAGTGTATGGTAAAACATCATTTATACTGACTGTTACCATGACAAATTTCCACTCTGATTTCAACAACGGTGCAAATGGCGGCTGCATATTAATTGAGAGTGTGTGGTCTCCTACCCAACAGAACATCTACAACTACGATGGTGGCCATGAAAATACAAATTAATCGCCGAAATGTCTGTTGCAATGTAGGCAGACATTTACTGTATGTATACATGCTTTTGCTTGTGTTACATTTTATATGAAGATTTAATGGATGTACTGAAGTACTGTCTCCACAAAGGGCTGGGTTACTAAAATGATTTTTAAAACAGACACAGACACACACACACACAAACATACACACACACACACACACACACACACACACACACACACACACACACACACACACACACACACACACACACACACACACACACACACACACACACACACACACACACACACACACACACACACACACACACACACACACACACACACACACACACACACACACACACACAACACGCACACATTGGCATATTTATGATTGTGTGACGAGAACTCAAGCCTGTGATATACTGTACATGTATGGTACTCCTCAGATGTAGAGCAGGATACATGAATGAAACATATAAGAGGCAAATAATTTGATAACGTCATGTTGAGTGATGCTTTCCATGTTTGGTATCTACATTAGTCTTGGAATTAAAATGCCTGATTGAATACAAGAACTTCCCATGTGCATCAAAAATTGACTTTTAAAAACAACATCAGATATATATATTCTTGTTGCTATTCACAAATATTTATATGTTTAGCAGTAATTATATTATGCAATGCTGGGATTGCTGGAGGAATAATACAGCAAATACATCTTTATGCAAAACTAGAAATATGCAAATTGATGATTTGTTGCCATTGTGGTATCTATGGCAACCAGTCACTGGGAAGAGACCTATGACAACCAGTCACACACACAGCACTTGACTGCTTAGACAGAGAACAGAAAAAAATACTCACTTTCCAGAAATAATCAGAGTATTTCTCCAAGTACGTTCTCCAGACACTTCGCCATAATAAAGTTTAAAGCAACAGAAAAAGAAACATTCATGAGGATAATAAGCAGACTAGCAAGCTGTGATCACAGTTTAGCTACATGATCAATACCTAAAGACAGATGCATACTGTATGCAAGACAACACTCAAATGATACTGGCTGTAAATTAGTAATGGTGGACAGAGTAATTGGAAATTTCCCGGTTTCTAAATATAAGTCTGGGAATGTCTTGATGGGCCGCATGAACTAGGCAGACGGCTGTCTCGAGCACGGACATTACCCTGTTAGTTTCAACAACATGTTTTGATGTGGTGGCCCGACTTGTTGACAGCTTAGTGTCAAACTGGCCACATTATTATTTGATTAATGTAATTTCATTTATTCTAAATTAAATTAATACCGTCAAGGCTTGCATTGAACTGACTATGCAGAGGACATGAGAGAACATGAAGGAGGACTAAGTATGTGTACAAAGAGGAAAGGAATCAAGGAATAATGGTGGAAACATACAGTAAAGCCAGTAAAGGCGGGGGGGGGGGGGGGGGACATGCTTTACACAACTTGACATTACACACTTTTCACCAACAAACCTCCCTGCCTTGTATTACGCGGATTGTCATAAAAATTGGGGGTTCTCAAACTCCTCTTCACATGCCTATTTCCAGCATTATTTATAAGTAAAAATAGGGACAGTGATTTTCCGCGATAACGGAAAACAGGCGGAATTTCCGGAAATCACAACTTGAAACGGAAAATGAGTTTTCAAACGGAAAATCACGGAAAACCTCTTTTTTCTCCAAATTTTACTTTTTGAAAGGAAAAAAACATGAAACTCAGATCAAAAATTGTAAAATGTTGACACAAAATCACAACAACAGCGAGAAATATTTGTTTCAAGTTTTATGTAAACGGAATTGTCATTTTTCTTCATGTATACAAAGTTTATGGTAAAACGGAATTTCCATTTTTTCAGACAAGTTGAAACGGAATTCCAGATTTTTGGAAACGGAAAAGGCCTTTTCTTGAAACGGAAAATCACTGTCCCTATAAAAAGCATAATTCCCTTCAAAATAATATGAAACAAGAAGTTAATCAATGAAATTTAAAGAGTAGTTCAGAACAAAATGATTGATAGAGTGTCAGGGCAACCTCAATAAACAAAACTACAGTGCTTATGCTAAGTAAATCAGGTGTACAAAAACATGTAAAAGACAAATGGGGAACAATCTAATGAGGAAATATTTCATTTATTGTTACCCTGAACTGCACCATATCAATAGCAAGGAAATTATAAATCATAACTATATTTGACAAGTTGACAGTCATCATTACAGACGCAAGACATCAATTACCACGAACCAGCTAACCGTAACAGTTTATGTTGCAGCATTCACAGTATCACTAGGAAATCAAATGCATAAATTGTAATACTAATATGTTAGTTTGTTTGTATCTAATAAATTTGACATACCCCCCCCCCCCCAAAAAAAAAAGTTCTGCATTTCAACTTTGAGCACTGATCCTCTCTTGGTATTATAGTATAATTCTTGATATATTGGCAATATCAAGATCATATTAGTATCATTGAAAAGCCTATTTCCCTTTACAATCATACCTCATTTGCCATGATTATAGATTCATGGAATGTGCAAGACATTTTAGGGGTCAAGTGAAAAGTGACAAGTCGCAAAATGCATTGTTATTGTCATCTGTTCCGAGTATATTTGTATGGGGTGAGGATTGTATTAATGGTGTTGTGATGGTTTTTACTTTTTAATGAAGTGTTAAGTGTTGTTTTCACATTTTATTCTGTATATCAATTGTGATTTAAGTGGGTAATTGTGAAATTATTGTGTATGAGTTCCATTCAGATTCCTGAAAGTTTTTGAAGGTCCCCTCCAACAAACACTCAGTCATCAATAAGTACAACAGAAGGAATTCTCTTGAACACAGTTTGAATCACTCTAAACAAAACAATGCTAAAAGCAAGAAAGACTAAAATTATTTTTCATCACTGTGTTTGCTGAACATAACTCAAAACATGTTAAATTCTCCAGAGAATACAATAATACATCTTTGACACTCATGCATGACCACCTCAAGGTCAATGCACTACACACACCCTGTATACAAAATAAGGAATTTGCCATAGACAGTAACTTTTCACTTTAAAGTGATAGGCTAACATTGTGGAGCTTCAAAAGTTTGGAAAGTTACCGGTATGCTGCCAATGGCAAGGTATGCATGAATAAACATTTTCAACTCCGGTGGATAATATAATAGCCTTGATCTGCACACAGTAAGTCTATGGGAGGAAAAGGGCAGGTGAATCCAGTCAATTTGAATGCTTGTAGATTTTCACTTTTTTAAAGCACTAAATCATCATTTTGAAATACAAATTTTTTCAGGGCTTCACTTTTAGACCTTATCAAAGGAATATGGATGATTATGTAGCTTACATTTTTTAATGGTAAATGTTAGCCAGTGCCTTTTAAACTTGGACCCTGATTAGAATGTCTTGCACATTCCTTGAATCCATAATCATACATGTAGCAAATGAGGTATCATTGTAAAGGGAAATAGACAGGCTTTTGAATGATACCAATGTCAAGAATTACCAGTATACTATGATCCCAAGAGAGATATCAATGCTCCAATTTGAGTTGCAGAACTTTTTTGAAGGGTAACGGTTGTCACTATGAATATGACCAGGTAAGTGCTGACTCTGCTGAGCAGACTTTACCACAAAATGTGTACAGCTTTGTAGTCAAAATTACATTTTGTGGAAAGTGTGTGTGTGGTGGGGGGGGGGAGGAGAGAGTTGGATGGGGGGTTAGGGTTGGATGGGAGGTTAGCGGTTGAAGGGTTGTTAATGGTATGACTATGTTATAATGCTGGACTTAATTTGATGGTGATTTCTGAAAACTATTTTTTCATCAAAAGGGAAATATCTAGGCAAATATTATTTTTGTGGAAAATTTGAAATAATGCAAATTTGATGTGTCTGTTACGAAAATTTGTGCCGGGTGGAATAGCAATTAGTAGTTTTGATTACCAAACTTAAGCTGGGATCGGGAGATGTGGGCAGTCACGCCCACCCCTGCCCACGACCATGCATGGTAGTTGACAACTCTAATCTGTGTACCGTACCAGTTTACATAATTACATATTTGTTTTAGAGGATAATTGAATCAGCATGTTCAGGGGTTAAAAATAGGTTTGATCTGTTTGAATAAGGTAACTGTAAACATAATTACAAAACAAAGATACAATAACTAATCCCATAAATA
>JZLH01S0129626.1:0-13674 GCA_001188425.1 Eucidaris tribuloides
TTAAGTTCAAATTTGTTAATTTATTTTTCCTTGAACCATGTCACTTTAGTATAAATCTAACAAGTCAGATAGTGTGAGGAAGAGAGGATCGTGTTTAGTTGGTATGTGACTTTAACTTTGTGCTGAAAAGCGCAAGGCACCAAAATCACCAAAACAAGAGATTAGGGTAGTGTTAAATGGTCAAATAATAAAACAGAGAACACTCAAAAATTATAAATTCAAACTAATACGTTCAGTCAGCATGGAATCATGCTTAAAGGGTAGTACCTTGTAAATAAAAACTTGGAATAGTCCACGCGACGACGACGTACACTCTTCTATGCTACACAGTGAAAAACACACGGGGGCACCCACTCCACAGTGCAAGCAGGACCACTCTAGCTAAAATTCCTACACTCTAACCTAACTCTACAAACATTTTCGCGAATAAATTGCCTAAAACTACACACAAAAAAGTGAGATGGCTGAAAAAAAATATATACATTTGCACCTTTTCCAAACAATGAGTAAATGATTAAGTTGTATTTATATAGATTTTCAGTTGTTTTTTCACACCCCTCCACCCTCCCCCAAAATCCCCTGGTTTGTGATTGGAAGGCTATGTTTTGGGTTTGCTGGAAAGAAAGAAAAAATAGAAAACAGTAAAAGAAATAGAACAGGTATGATAAAGCATGATAAATGTGAATTCTTGTTACAACTTCTCCCTCTTCCACAAGCCAATCAGCTTATCCAATTCCACGTGGGGATGCATGTTTCTTTTTGATAGTTATTCACCCCTGTTTTGATAATACATGTAGTACTGTCCAAAATTAAAGTTACACATACATAAAATGGAATAGACTATTTGGCTGTTGGAGGTGACAATTAATTTTTCTTTTTTGCATGACAACAAGAAACAGCAAATATGAAGTACACATACTACACGATATACAATTTACATTGATCAACATTGTTCAAGCACTTATCAGGCAATAATTTAGACAAGATCAAGTACAATTACATTGGAAACTTAAAACTTGCTTTGTTAATATTTTTAGATATTGAAATGTAAGGACATCAACAAATAAACTCAGGTTTGTCACTTCTACAGCATCTCAGAGAAAAGTGATTGTAACAAGGATTAGATATACTCTCAAGACAAACAATAAAGCTGAATTTGTGATAATGTTGAGAATGGTTGTCATATTGATTTTGTACTTTTCTCTTCTCATCCAGTATGAACCTCTCACTGACATAAAGAGAGAAAGGACAAAACAGAAGCTTACCCCAGATAAAATATACACATGGAAGATAAATTTGACATCATAAATGAAGGCACAGAAATATTTATCAGGAAAGTGGGAAGAACTATCAAATATGTTTGTACTCACTTCGCTGGATCACCAACAGGTCTGTCAATAAAGAGAGAGAGACATAAAAAACAATATTTTTTAACATGAAACATGAACATTTTAGGAATTTTATTACATGACATTAACATACAGAGAGATGAATGGATCTTATTTAAAATATTAGTATTCTTCAGAGGGAAAAATAATTCATTTATATTAATTTTTTTAATCCAAAAGGTTAAAAAACAAGGTACAAGTAATATAGCTACTATGTATGGAACCTAGTGCAGCATGTTGCACCTGGTTGTTACCAATAAGGAAGTCCTATTTGAAATGGGTCGAGGTTCGACTATTGTCTCCAGATATTTCTGAACCATTTAATGTCATCACTAAGGTAATATTATTAAAAACAACAGCACATTCATATTTTGAATTCATCCTGCTTGAGCACTTCCTTGAAAACGTAAAAAATTGTCCTAATTTTGAAAAAAGGCTGATTTTCAGGTCTTTCTTTTACTCAGCTATTTTGGGGCATATACCATAGCAAATATTGTATGTCTATAGAATACTGAAATGTCACTAATTAATCAACAAACTTCTGAAAGAGTTTACAATCTAAACTAATTTCTGTCACTTCATTTTAATTACAGTGTATGTGCATTGTTGCGTGAAGGAGAAGGGTTAACCGCAAATATCATCTTCTCCTATAAAACTTTACAACCTATACTAAAACTTCCAATATATCTACTGGTCATATGATGCACAGAATGCATGCCCCTTTGGTGGAAAAAGTGAACCAAGAACCAACATGTAGGGCCTTTTGGTGTAAGACTAATGATTTTCAATGGTCACACATCTCTAGAAATGTCTAAGAACATGATTCATAATTCTTAAATTACAGTTCTTTCATTAATATTTTCTTATAATTTTTTCAGTACAGTCAATTAACTCCTAACATTCCATGGAAATTACAGCTCTATGAACATTGCAAGTGCTGTGTGGTACATACATGTACTTGCAACTTTGACATGTTATGTTGTATGTGTTACATTGTATGTATTACATGGTACATATTTGCAACTTCGGCATGTTAAGAGTTTGACCCGTTGGAGACTAAGTAGGAGATATCTCGTGTCGGAATCTACGGAAAATCATGCATCATCTCCAGCGGGTTAGAAAATTCTGCATGTCATCACTTTACTGCAATAAAGCCACTATGCTATATATTCTCAATGGTAACAGTGGCCTTCTTGTGGAAAGGTGACAAAAGTGTGCTTCTCACTCATCATCTGCGGAAGATACTTACGCCTCAGGAACAAATCTCCTAATAACCGGAGGGGGTGTGTCTCCGCCCCCTGTACTGATGGTAACTGCCACCCTGCTCTTGGATTTGGTTAGGACCATGCCTGGCCCAAGATCATACTGCCTGGCAGCCTTGAAGAAAAAATTATAAGTACAAAGATATATTTACAAGTTCACAAATACATTTTAAAGATTGCGTCAGGGATGTGCAAGCCCATTACTTCCCTTCATTATGAATACCAAACGGTAGTTTAGTACTTACAAATGGTGTGTTGAAAGTTTGAGATCCAGCATACGTCATGAATTTGTTGTTTTATGAGAAAAACTAATAATGACATGTTACCAGAATGTTGTTCTTTCTGTGAGTTTTAATTTTGCTCAAACTGCGAATTGCGGTTATGTGTATTGTCGCAAGACCAGCGGAGCGCACTGATTGGTTAAACTGCTAACCTCCGCACGACCTTTGGCTAACGGCTGATCGGACAATTTTGGAACGGCACGTGCATGTTTGACGTCGCGGATTTTTTGAAATTGCTTCTGAGTAATTTGAAAAAGGATGAAGTTTAACCGTCCGGATTTTCACCAAAATTCAATATTTTACCCCAAGTCTCTATGAGAGGTGTTTATTTATATTAATCTTCACATTGGATATGATTTCAGCTGATTTCATTCATTTAGGTGTTTTTTGACGTGCAAATGAATGACACAATCTTTAAAGACACTGTTTAACATTGTGGACACCCTGTTTGAAAAATTAAAAAACTCTGATATCTCACTTAAATGTAAATGATTGTGTTTGAATGGACTAATAAACACCCTAGAAAATAAAACTAAACGAGAGTTACGCTGTCACAACAGCAAATCACCAACCTGTGTAGATAAAATATTGATACCTAAATTAATGTCCTGGTGACAATATTCTATATAACAGCCATCTATGGGGAACAAGAATGGTCGCTCATTGATATTTACTTTTTGAAAAGCGTTTAATTATCATTTTGAACTGAAAATTTTCAGGATTTCATTTTTAGACCTTATCAATGACACTAGTAGCTTGGATGATCATGAAACTCAGATCTTTTTAACTGGAAACATTGCGAACTAATATTTTCAAAACATTAACCCGTTGGCTACGGGAACCGGATCTGCCCTGTGTTAACTCTATGGGATTTTCAGAATCTCGGAGGCAATGGGTTAATACATGATAAGTGCATGTATATGAAATACAAACTCTTTAATGTTCTAAAAAGATTCTAATACATACTAACCTTAATATACATGCAAATAAACAGACATCATTAAATTACCATCTTTTCATCTGTAGTGGGTGTACAGTATTACAGATCAAGGAATGTGGCATCTTATTTGGGGAAATACAACAAAATACCCTTCCCTCACTTCTCATAAATTCATTTTTTTTATGGACATTGTAAACTTTCCATCCATCTTTAAATTCCTGTTAAAAATGTTACCAAATATTTTCATCACCATCTTTTCTTTATAAAACTAACTTGCTAGTAATGTTAAATATGGTTTGATTTAGTGAAAGTCCTACCGACTAATGAAAATTCACAAACAATGTACTAGTGGAACAGAATTTTCAAATAGCAATAAAAAGTTTGTCCAAGCATTGCAATTGTTCTAACAATGGAGCATCCAGTTTACGTTTCAGTATAACTTGATAAATGTGATTTGCTCATTTCTGTGTGACAACCTGATGTGCTGCAGAACAAAATCATTGTTTTCACTTCAACATGCTACTGTTTAAAGCCATATTTTAAACAAATGAAAATTTTAATTCTGCACTTGTAGGTCAGTCTTACTTCTTCAGACCGTCCGGAACCAAGTGTTCTCTTCAATGGCAGGTGGTTCTCCAGCGATTTCCTAGCCGAGGGTTCTGGTGATTCCACCTCATTGACACGACTGCACCTCGGCCTGCTGCCTGGGGGCGCACTCTTGGGGGCGTCGTCATCTTCCACATCCAGCTGCTGGGAGGTGGGCGTTGACCTAAACATGTCAATCAAATGAAATGGATGACTTGTGGTCACACTATTACTGTATTAATCTTGCAATATTAAACTTAGGAAATTATGCAGGTAGTTATCAAATTTTGCATTTCAAGAAATATGACCCTATATCCCGATGTTGAAAACTCATTAAGAGTTGTCAACTGGGAAAAAGAGAATTGTTAATCATTCGTTATTCATATATATGTTTGGTCAAATTAAAATTGATAAATCTTTTTTACTAAATGACCTCTCTTACACTATACAGTCAGTGGTACATATTACATACCTGCCAACCCTGAAAGCCAAGAAATAGGAACAAATTATCTTTAAAAATTTAAAAACAGGAACATTCCTGAATTTCCTATACATTACTACAGACAAATTTGAACAAAAATAGGAACAAAGGGGTTAAAATTGCTCTTTTCTTTTCCCAAAAATAGGAGTATTCCTATTTAATAAGACAGTTGGCAGGTATGAATATTGGATAGATAAAAGTCACACATTCATGTAGGTAGGAGAGAAATCTTAGTCCTATGTCAATCAAAGGATCATATTAGCTGGTAATGACAAGCTGGGAATTACATGTACATGCATGCAAAATATTTAAAAAATATTTTATTGTTGTAAGGTGATTAATCAAACTGGAAAGATCAATATGGTTGAACGTGTCACAAGTTCAACTGCATGCACGTTTGACTATTAAGGTTGCTATCATAGGTTGCTCAAGGTTTGCAAACCTCAGTGAAGAAGTCAATGGCCTATGACCTAGACCTGAAACCTAATACATACATAATAATGTAGGCTGGACACTGCCTATCATCAGGCTTTCTAAAATATCACAATTAATTTCAATACATCAAGAGGAAGAGTTTACTCAAACTAATTTGCTGCTGATAGGAATTAGGGGGATCAAATAATTAAAATGTAAAAATAAATGTTTGTATCCCTTATCCTCTTTCTCCTGGTTATTATTTTAGTTATCACTGTTGTAGTAAAATTAGAAGTGATAGTACTCTGCCCCAAATGCATAGAATATGTGTAAGTCATAACAGGATACTTCAATCCTAGGAAATTTCATACTACATAAGGCTCATCCTTAACTATCCCTATTTCATCACTTCCAATGGTGCAATAGTGTATGCATGTACTACATTGTATGTGGAAGCAACAAAATATTTGCATGTCTTCATACCAAGGTAGCCACAATAAGATTACACCCAGAACAAATAACAGTGAGGAGAAAAACTCATGCCTGACAACTAAACTGTACATAAAAGTTTGCACTGCTGCTTGGTCCACAGAGGGTTACAATTCTTGCCACTGTAAGAAGATTGGTGAGTTCATTGACTGAAGATCAAAACAAACAGACATTTCTATGTCTGAGGCATTAACTAAACACTTTAAGTCCTAAACTAAATGAATCTATTTAATTTGCCAAACTGCCTATTGACAAGCCAGACATTACACAAACAGGTGAATTTTCAATTAGAGGTTTGTCAGTTTTCCCCTCCCCTCACACACACACAACTTGAAATCACTTTCTCTGTTGATCTGTTTATTTCATGATATCATCAAATACATCAGTTTGTATTCACACACTGTGTTTGCATCTCCAATATCAGTTGCTCATAAATAGTAATACTCAAGATGAGGATTTGCATTTAAGAAAGATGGTGCCAGCAAGTGAAAGAAAGATTTTGTTGACATTGTTAGAATTGTGAGAATTATGGTACATGGTGATAAGGAAAGCCTAAATGTAGAGTACTATATGACACTTACCCTCAGAAAGGCCCTATCAATTAGTAAATTGCTGTCAATTTTACATGTTTACGTACAGTGTAGTTGTCGTAGTAGGACAAGAAAGCCGAAACAGCTACAGGGGAAGGAGCGTAGGAAATACACTGCATGGGGCTGATGGCAATTTAGCCCCCAAAATTAACAAAATACCCCTAAATTATCATCATAGAGTTCAATGTACATTATAACATACTGGCATTACAAAATAAGACTTGAAAGTAGCCCCCAATAATAAAATTTAATGCACAGAAGCAGTGTTGTAGTCAAGACCAGGCCATCCGAGACCAAGACCAAGACCAAGACCAGACACCCCGAGACCAAGATCAAGACCAAGAAAAAGAGGTCCGAGACCGAGACCAGAAGTCCGAGACCAAGACCAAGACCAGCTGTGTTCAATTAACACTAATTTGTGCATGTTTTGAGGATTACGCCACTTCTGTTACTCGGCCAATTAACTGCCTACTGCTTACCACATTTGCAATCAGTCTGTAATAGGAGTTTTGAAAGTTTCAATAAAATTAAACATTTAATGAAGAACATTATAAAATTAATATTTTCATTGTTTCATTTGTCACTGTCATGTAAAATGCCTCCTAAAGTATTAACGCTAAAATAGGCTACGACCTAATGCAGTGGCAATATGATAGCTACAAATTGCCAACAACACGACTGAGAAACAATTTCAAATTCGAAAAAGATATCTTTTCCCCATGAGCACATTTGCCTGAGCTTTACTGAAATACAAACAGATCAGATAAAGAAAATAAAGTGTGTTAATAATCTTATTTACTTTTCATTCATTAATGCGCTTTTTCCTTCACTCGATGATTTTCTTAATATTTCTAATACAGTACATTTCTGTATTCTTTCTCCCTCTTTTTCTCACTTCCTTCATTCATCCTGTCTTTGTTTTTTCTGTTTTATTTTCTTTCTATTTATATTTCTTTCAAGCAGTCTTTTTATTTCATTCTTTTTTACCCTTTTTCTTTTCTTTCTTCTTTTATTGTTTAATCTTTTGATATTTATTCTATTCATTCTTTAGTAGTTTTTCTTTCTTCTTCTGCCTTTCCCATATCTTTCATTCTCTATCTCTTTTCTTTACATCTCATGCCTTTCTTTTTCTCGTCTCTTAGCTTATTTCCTATCTGGGTAATTCCAGCGTTACAGACATTATATTCAGAGATTTTTTTGCGCAACTTGGGGGCTTATTTCTAGAAATCATCATTATCGATTCTGAACCTATAGTGGTAATCTCAAACAGGTCAGGCCCTGAAGTGTTAACAGTTTGAGATTTTGAATTAGTTCTAATTTATCATATGGTAGTTATTACACATAATGTTTGCTGTTAGCGGAGACAATACATTTTGCTGACATGACTTTTCACTCATATGCCATCGCATTTTGTCGAAAATTTTTGCTGAGCTTAAGCATGAAGTGCAAGCCGAATTTTCTTCTGAAAATGGGTGCTGAGGTGCAGATGACAATTAGTACAACAGAGTCAGTATTATCCCATAACAGGTCCATAAATGGGCGGTCTGTCGCGGGACATTAATTTTTAGGCGTTACGGACATTACAACTTGACCACTTTTTTAGGTCCTTATATTTATACTTAAAACATTTGCAATCAATAATGTAAAGCTAATATTTGTCATTTTTTGGTCCTTTCTTAACAATAAACTACGTGTTACTAGAATTAATTCTGAGTGCTTGATGAATGTGAATATATGAGACTCATAAGATTGTATGTTTTTTAAAAACAGAGAAGAAATTTGCCAAGAAAATGGGTTTTTGAAGAAAAGTATGCCCATTCTCTATCTTTCTTTCTCTTTCTCTCTTTCCCTAAATTCATTTTCCTTCCTTCTTTCTAATCATTCTTCCTTTTTCATTCATTCTTAATGCTTTTATTCATTATTTCCTTATGTCTAATCTTTCTTACCTTTTTCTACTTTGGTCTACCTTTCATTATTCCTTTCTTTTCTTGTTTATTCCTTTCTATCATCTTTCATTTTCTTTATCTTTTTTCGCTTTCATTTCTAGCCTTTTCCCTTTCTCACTTCTTTTATTTGTCTTTTTTTGTTCATTCTTTACTCTTTTATATTCTTAATGCATTTTCTTTCATTCTACGTCTTTCCATGTTCCTTCTTTCTCTGTCTTCATTTTTCTTTTTTTTCTCACTTTTCTCTATTTTTTTGTTTCGCTTTCTTTCTCTTTCTTCTATTCATTTTTTTCTTTCCTTTCTCTTCTCTTTTCATTCGTGATGTTTAAAAAAAAATCCTGCTTATCATAGATGTTCAACTTCTTTTTAGCGTTTTTTCTTTGGTATCAGTCATGCTTTCTTTATTATTTCCCTATTATTTTATTTTGCTTTCTTCTTGTTTGACTGTCTATTCTTCCTATCTCTCCATTTTTCTTTCTTTTTCATCTTTCTTTGTTACTCTTTCTTCGTTACTTTTTCTTTGTTTGAATGTTCATTCATGCTTCTTCTTCTGTTTTCTAAGAGCGAACAACCAGAATATATTGCGTCAGAGAACCAAGCACCATTGCGCGTCCTTATGTAGAAGATCTGTCTTAAAACTATGTTTGAACGCACTACTGCATGTTTTGAACGCCCCAATATACATGCCGCAAAATTGCAGTTTGTACATGTACAACAATAAAGATTTTTATGTAAAATCATATTAGTTGCTGGTCTCGGTGCGTGTCTCGGTGCCAAAAAATCCGAGACCAGAAGGTCGAGACCAAGACCAATGACCAAGACCAGAGGGTTCGCAGACCGGCATGTGAGATCGAGAACCAAGCAAATGAGCATGCTGCGTCTCGCAAACTTGTCTCTGGACTTCAAAGACAAGTCTCGGACCTCGCAATCACTGCACAGAAGTTGCCCCCAAATGTTTTGATTTCCACTCTGGGCACAGGTCTCATGAATAGCACAATTACAACCATGATGTAACATACATTTCACTAAATTACTTGCTCTTATCATTTTAAGAAGAAGACACAGTTGGTACTGAATACTCAGTCAATTTGGTAAATGGTAACATACTATTCAATGACATTTGCTCCAGCGACAATCGCTCTGATGGTTATTTTATTTTTATACACTAAACCCGAACCCTAACCCTAATCCAATCCCAAACCCTAACCCTATTCGGAACTGGAAACCCAATGACAACCCTAACCTAAGACAATGTCACCACAGCAAATGTCAGGTCACCTTGACATACAGGACAAAATGTCTTTCCATATATGCACCTAAATCCAACAGTCAATCTGTTTTTAGGAATATTTTGATGGGTCTGTTATCTTTACACTGTATGTATAATGAGTAATTTTTTTTCCTCTAACCCACATGACAAAATTAGTTGGGATTTCTCTGAATGAAAAATAATATTATGCATTGTTAGTATTGTTTGTACCAGGTATGACCTCTTTGGGCGCCTCAACTCTCCATTTGTGTTGGTCATTGATTGCATTCGACCCAGTAACTGGAGCAGTTATATAACATACAAACAAAAGATCCCATGATCTCATGTCAGGATGACAATAGCCTATAGGTATTGATGGACAGAATGCACTATCCACCAAAACTCTCATCTATTGTGATGGGCTGAATAGAGTTGACCGTTGCTCCTTATTGTAGCTATGGGCAGGCCTAAATGAATGCTGTAGGGCTATATCCATGTACATGTACATGTCTGAGTGCTTGTTTGTCATGATTGCATATAACCAAGAAACATAAACTAAAGTATGTCGGTTTTCCGATATATGGTTTTTAAAGTTTTTTTTATTTGTCGGTATTGTCGGTATTGCTATTCATAAAATACCGTTATATCGGCTTTTTCCGATATTCTATTTTTCCCGATATTTGCTATCATAAATCGACAAAATATCGATAAAATATCGATATTCATTTGTCATTTATGTAACATTTATTCTTTCCTTTCACAATAAATTGCCTCTGAAAGAGATATTTCTTTTGATTATTCACGCAGAATTTGCCGATTGCGGACCGCTTTCACATGTACAGACAAGTCGCATGTCGCATTAATGTCGCAACTCAATTCCCGTCGACTCTAGCTAGCCGCGCCACGGAGAGATTTGCGGCCTTTGTCATTTACCGTTGAGGGCGCATGTCCAGAAGAAGGAAATAGAGCTAGAGCCGACCGCGCAAATCTTTGCGATGTCATATTTTTCTTGTGTGCGCGAGTCTGATACGCGGAGGGAAATTTCTTTTACAAAGACGCTATAATCCGTATTTTGGTGAGTCAAACAGTTTATTGTTGTTGATATTTATTACCAATGATAGAGGTATGTTCATATTAAAAATATTTTCACTTACATCGTTTCAACTGTTCTACCGTCAGTCAATAGTTGACTTCAGTCCCACACATTGCCATCGATGTTGTGTGTGTAGTGCTTACAGCATCGAGTTGTGCAGTTGCTAGAGTCGTGAGTCGCCCGCCACGGGCCGGTATACTGGGTTTTAGCGATATTTTTTCAGCAGTATCGGTATACCGGAAACTTATTATACCAACATTCTTTACATAAAACAATAAAATAGACATGCATGTCATGTCGGGTCAAGTTTCCTTGAGGGCCTGCTACTGGTATCCTGGTAACCAGTACTACCTGTCCCAGGTTGGCCTCAGGAGGGCATGCATCCAGCTGTAAAATTTTGCTCCAGAAAAAGCCTTACACCAGTGAGGTGAATCCGGCCACCCCTGTAAACGGGGACAAACCTGGATTGAAATTTCTGGATACTACTATGCCTGGACACATGTCAATACAAAATGTAATTTTCTTGACAATTCTCATCACATTTCCAATGTGAATTAGAGACATGCCAATAAAAACAGACATGTCCGCCAGCAAGTTCACACAAGGTTAGACTTGTAGTATCTGTACACAGGTCCCAGATTCCAGATCCATACCCATACCCATGGACTTGTACCCGTACCCTTACACATGACTTCGTACCCTTACACATGACTCCGTACCCATGCATGGCCCTGTACCCGTAACCATACCCATGCTTCAGTCTGGCTCCATACCAGGGCAGGAAATAAATTTTATTTTGGGGGGCTACTTTACTTTGAAGCCTGATGCCAACCCTATGAGGATGATTGCGGGCTATTTTGTGATTTTAGGGGGCTATTTTGTTAAATTTGGGGGCTAAATCACCCTCAGCCCGTGTGTTTCCTACGCTGCTCCATACCCGAACCCATACCCATCACTGGGATCCACACTACTAGTCTGCACAAAGTGTAACTTTTAGTTTCACAACATCCCCTCCCCCATCTTTCTCAAGTGACCACGAGACATCACACAAACTTCAAACCTGCATGATAACACCCACTCCCTTTTCAAAGTCCCTAAGAGATATAATGAAATATGCAAATAAACAGACATGGGTGCAGGTGTGTTCACACTAACTATCGCTTGAATGGCATCACACCCACTTTAACCATTCCCATGATACGAAGAGACATGCGCAAGGTTTTCAAAAATCTCTGATTCTTATCAAAACTACAATTCACAAAACTTCATTTCAAAATAATCTCCTTAAATCAAAATGAAACAATCCCTAATTATAATGCATCACAAATTATTCATTATTGCTAATAAATATTAATCTTACCACACAGAAAAAGAAAAAGAAAAACAAGAAAAAATATGATAACATGAGTTCATACTACGTCACCTCTGAGTCTGAATTCTATGTAATAAAGTACCACATTTTATATGTCACTTGCCTACATGAATGTGTTTTTACTGTGATCTGTATAATTTTATGTACCGGTACATGCATGTACTGTTGCTTGTTGGTATATATTTTTGTATGTACATATATGTGACTGCATAGTGTGTACGAGTATACAAATATATGAATCACTTTGTATGATGTTCCCATTGTATTATACTTGCGTCACAAGCCTGCCATTAATCCAGGATTGGGACAATAGATCTGACATTGTACAGGTACCTTTCTCTGTTTCAATAAATGATTTAACAATGTATAATGACACTACCCCGTCCCCTATTTGAGTGACCTAGTAAAAACATAGCATCATGCTTGTAAAAGCAAATTCATACAAAATAATGTAACCGCCACTTGCTTTCCATTGACCTAAAGATGCACGCCAGAAAAAAAAAAAAACAATGTGCAACATTAAGTTCACACAACCTGTAATGTTCATCACACCTCCACCGAACAACCTTTCTGAGTTCAAGCTCTACACGCATCTTTCATGGCTTAATGTGCATTTCCACTAATTTACAGTATCACACTGTTCCCGCTCCATGATTTCTAATTCATTACAACCTTGAAAGGCATTGATACAGTTCTTTTTACTTTGTTGTTGTATAAATTAACACTTAATTAAATTTCAATGTTAGTGATTCTACTATACCACAAGATTTCCACAAACGTATACAGATCAAATACTCCAATAATTCAACTGCAAGTCTGCATACAGTATGTGGAGTGGCAATACCACGTACGCCAACCACTAAAACTGGCTTACATGTACCAGCAATTCTATCAATGACTTAATTATTATATTAAAAGGACGCGCCGCTCGTAATCCATGTACGTTTATTTACCTTACGCTTGCCCCTATTGCAAGGCAGTGCGTAACACTAACTCTGTGCTACGTAGTGTAGAGTTCAGTGGTTCGTAACAACAATCGTGGAGCTGTGAACAGAATTGCCGATGAGGGTCAGTTGGGCTTAGTTCGCCTTTCTTCGGGTGAATACGTGCTGTATAGGGAATTGCACACAATTCGTGCACGCTCGTTTTCCGAAAGTATATGGATAATACGGGCATTCCCGAATATTACCCGAGTCAGGCCAGGTCCAAACGCCCACGACTTGCGACTTTACGGTCCCTTTAAGCTAGAGTAGTTTGACGTCAGTGTCAATGAGTATGCCTCTACACTTCTACTCTGTTTTTGTTACATGTATGCAAGCACCTTATGTTTAAATTTTTATGTCACATGGATCTAAGTACCCAACAATCCACTCAGTGGTTCTTCAGTTATTGTGGTGACAACTCAAAATCACTCTTACTCACAAAGTGAAAAACTTGAATTTGTACCAGTATACAGTTTGGCCTCGGTTATACGGCCATCGATTATACAGAGATCTCTGTTATCCGGACAATGGGCTTATCAGTCATTACGTGTAATTGATACACCTTTATCAGAAGTGTACGCAGAAACATGCTGGTTATCAG